>JAULBZ010002483.1:0-18660 GCA_032360805.1 Neoturris breviconis | reverse complement strand
TTCACACGGCGCCGAAACAATGAGTAATTTGAATAGAATTGAATAGCGCTAATATGAGTTGTATCTCCTCTTCTTTTTCATCTCCCTGGTTTAACCCAATATGCACAGGACAATCTGCCATAGTTTTCTTATTGTAAAGTGCGTAATATATTTTTATTTTTAAATGTAATGCAACTTACGAAAAAATTCATTTGAGATTTTAAAATTAAAATTAATTCTTACTGTTTACTTGCTATTTATGAGTAAGATTTACCTTTTGTTATAGACAGAGTCACCCTTACTGATTCGACCATTTTTGGAAGGAATGACAAAATCTGAATTGCATGCAGTAATGACCGGTGGATTTGCAACTATTGCTGGCAGTGTTCTTGGAGCGTATATTACATTTGGTGTATCAGCATCACATTTGCTATCAGCATCTGTTATGAGTGCACCAGCTGCTCTTGCTATGTCAAAACTCATGTATCCGGAAACTGAAGAACCTGTGATTAAGTCAGTTGATGATATTGAAATTGAAATGACGTAAGCTACTTTGTCTTTAAATCATGGTCCAATGTTCTGAGCCTGATTTAAAATCTAATCTATGGATTAAATTTATAAATTACGGTAATCGTATGATTAGAGCGTTATTTAAACATTGATTCAGCTTAATCACTTAATTAAACCTGCTAAATTTTAATCCTCTTCGAAAAGTGTAAGTGGAATAAATCAATAATCTATGGATTTTAGCTTTGACATTATGGACAGTGGCAAAGCGGAAAACTATACTCAAAAACACTTCTCCGTAGGTGATGTCCGACCGTTATATTGAGGCTCGTATACATAATCCACTACAGTTTGTGACTTTTCTCCCCTATGACAGTTAACATATCTTGCTCACCAATAAAGATACGTAGAAGCATTGTTTCTAATTTACTCCCTGATCTATGTGCATTATAATCATGGTTTTATTTTAGAGAGGAGAAAAATCTATTTGAAGCATTAGCAGTCGGTGCTTCCATGTCAATTGGATTAGTAGCTAACATAGCTGTAATGTTATTATCATTTCTTTCAATGCTAGCATTAGTTAATGCAATATTAGGCTGGCTTGGAAGTATGGTGGGTGTGCCTGATTTTTCGTTTGAGGTAAGAATATGAGATAATATTGCTGGGAACTTTCTAGGAAAAAGTGTTTGCCATTAATAAATAGTGCTGAAATACCCAAGTGCAACAGGTGGAGGGCTGACATTTGAAAACTGCTGATAGTCATAAAATAAATATCGGGTCATGTTCAAGTGTGTATCACACATTAGGGCTCATTCTTTTTAAGTATGCTGATAGTCATAGAATGAAATATTGGTGAATGTTCAAGTGTGTATCACACCTTAGGGTTTGCTGCTTAGAGTGTTCCAGATTGCCATTCTTTTCAAGCCTATTTAGAGTGAATTGAGTGACTAGAATGAAAAGTTTAACACTCTTCACACCACCTGTTGAGGTGGAGTACTCAGAGCGAAACAAGTGAAAAAAGTGATAATTATTATTACCGTACTGTAGTAGTACTGTAAATGACCGTTTTAATGCTGGCTCCCAGATTAACAGCCTTCCCATTTGAATGCTTATTGTAAAATTCAAAACTTATTATTGAAGACCTCTTCTGATTAAGTACCTGTCATATTAAATGGGTAAGCTATCGGAATTTAAATGAACGCCTGGGACGATCTTTGGAACGTTAATAAATTTTTAAAATGGTAGAAAGCAGAAAGTACACATCATGGGTTTTGTTCTTTGTAAAGTATTTTCCACGAAAATTTCAGGTTATTTTCAGTCAGTTTAATAAAATCGAAATAGTAAATAAGAAATGTTTTTTTAATGCCTCCCAATTAAATGCTCTTAAATGCCCAGGGTAAAAAAATTTAATTAAATGCGTGTCTTCTTTGGCGGGGATATTAGTTCCTCTGCTTTTTTAGTAAAATCTCACTTGTAAATGTGGCTTCTGCAGCTCGCGCTTTGCAAACTTTTGATTACTGGTTCAAGGTTTGCATTTATTTTATTTGGGGCATTTATTCGGATAAATATGGTATTCTGTTAATACTATCTATCTCTCTTCAATTGATTGTCACTAGTATTTATTATAGTGTATCTTATGTCATGGTGTCACAGGTCTCAGTAACTCAAAAACCATCACTAAACAACAGTTTATTGTAGATTCATTTATATCTTTATTAAATTACATATGCGATTTCCTTAGATTGTTATAAGATAGGTGGACACTCAACATTTTGCCCTTCGATTGTTTAGCTTGGTCTATGCACAAAATGTCTTATTTTCTGTTAAGAGTCTTGCTTCTCTCTCAGTCCAAACAAATAATTAAATCAATCAGCTTTGTTGATTTATATGGTTTTTGTCATATTCGTTTAAACATCAGTGTGCATGCGATGTAGCCCTGAAAACCCTGAATTTTTTTGAAATTGAATAATAGGCTACTAGTTATAAGATCCAATCTACTAGCCTGAATATAACTGCTGGACATCACATGTGGAGGAATGGTATTTTTGAGTATAGCTTTTAGCTTCAAACCTTCAAACTATACTCAAAAGACTTTCTTCCAACAGGTGATATCCAGCAGTTATATTCAGGCTTGATCTACTTTGTTTTCTAGTATATATGTTCATATGTCTTTATGCCATTTGCGTACGTGATGGGAGTAGAATGGAATGATTCATTTGAAGTTGCTGAATTACTTGGTGTTAAAACCTTCCTGAATGAATTTGTTGCATATGAAAGATTAGCTTTGTTAATCAAAAACCGTGTTAATAATTTAGATGCTGCTAAAATTACGGTAAGCCTGTGTTTAATATTTAAATTTAACGAATAGTTTTAAAAAGATATTACGAAATTCCTAAAACTACAATTTCATGTAAATCCTTTAAATTGATTTTATTTCTCAGAAATAAAATCTGCATAGGAGAGTGCCGAGTCAACAATGGGTTTCGTTTCGTTTCTTTCGTACCCAAAGAAACCAATCCATTGCAAGTTCTTTGACCTAACACACTTCTGTACAGATTCATTTTTGTTGAATTTTGTCAATTTTAGTTGATTTAACCCTACCAAATAAGTTCGTTGTAATAACTATTATCATCTGTTTCTGGGTTGCTAATGCTTCTTCTCCATCATTCCATATACAAGCTACGATATGTTCATGATATTATTATTATTTATCTTCAATGTTTAAATTATGAAAATACGAAGCAACATCCACGTTCCTCACTTTAACAAGTAATATTCCAATATATGAAATATATAATAAGTTACTTAAATAATAAAACTGGCCAAAATATAAAGAATTGTTACATCACAATATTAAAGAAGCTGCATTATATTTCTTGATTTTTGCCTCACTCCAATTTAATCAAAACAGGCTAGTCCTTGGTAATGTGAAGTTCCAGGCTTCGTATAACCAGATTAATTCATTGGTAATATTAAATTGTTAAATTGCAAAAATAGCCACAATGATTATTCAAGACACAACATGAACATAACTTTCAAAGATTGAGGTGGAAATCTAAGTCATGGGTGGAGGGTGATGATCTGAGACGTTTGCAGCAATGCACAATACCATTAATAAAACCACGGACGGAAATTTCAAATTTAAACCTGTAAAAATTAAGTCTCTTTAAGGTATTTTATCTGTAGTTGAAGTTATTTTGGAACTCTATTTCCATTATTTGGTATGCTGCAATCTCAAGCTAGTTATAAAATTTTGTATTTAAGATTTAAAGAAATTGCCATTCATGAGGATACAATATGGGCAAATCTATGGCTAATAATGCCATGTTAAACTTAATTTATATTTTCCAGCAAAGTGGTAATGCTATGCCTAGAAATATCCTTTACCGGACAGGGGAATATTAGAGTTATATAAGAGGTGGTATTAATGGTAATGTGACTTGGTCTTTTCCTTGTATGTGTTGCTATTATGATTTTAGATTCGTTCAGAAGTAATAACAACATATGCTTTGTGTGGATTTGCTAACTTTGGCTCGATGGGAGTTCAACTGGGTGGTATTACAGTGTTGGCTCCTAGTAAGCGATCAATTTTAGCAAAAATGGTTTTCCGTGCTTTGATCGCTGGAACATTAGCATGCTTTATGACAGCTTGTATTGCAGGTAATTTATGATTATATTCGTTCAGTTTAAATTTATTATTGCATTTCAGTGGAAGGAAGATGGTTTTAGAAAAATTGATCTTTAGCTGACTACTTAGTTCAGAAATTATTGTTTAGAACCATTTAATATAGTTCTTAGTGAAAATGGAATTGAGCCCTAGAATCATCACATCAGGAAACAGTACAAAAGGCTATTGCATATTAATACTAAAAATAATTAAAGTTTTATTACCGTAATGCTTCAATTAAGTGCCCGGGTTCGAATAAGTGCCCGTCTCGAATAAGCGCTCCGGGGTTTTCTCAAAAGATTTAATAAATTTCACCAAAGCGAGACTGTCTCGTTTATTTCAAAACTGATTGAAAATATTATATGAAAAAAGGCTGAAACAGCAAAAAAAAAGCTAAAAAAAGTGAAATTCGTGAAAAACATTGCGAATGAAAGATAAAACTTTGAAACCTTTTTCATGAAAAAACTAGTTCTAGTTCTAGTGCCAAATTCCTACAAAATTTGTGCATTTTAAAAAAAAAAAATCCTTTAGGGAATTTTACACTTATCAAGTGTAAAATGAGTCACAGAGGCAAGTTTGGATCCTAAAACGTTACAATTTCATATAGACAATTCCAAATTTGAATTCCTCATCTCATCCTTAAAATTAAATTCCCGCGAAATATACCCTTTCGTCCATCAGCGATATTAATTTCTCACAAACTTTTCTTCTCTTAAGGTAAGTCTGAAATTCCTCAAAACAAAGTGGCACATTTGCTGAAATTAATTGTCGCCAGAAGTTTTACGTGCTGTTGGAAAACTGTCTTTCCTCTTAAAATTATTTCCATAATATTTTTAGCCCATTAAACAAAGTTTGGATTGGCTATTGCTATCACTTTTCAGCGGTGGCAGTTGCCTGCTTTTATTAATTAACCATATTCTCGAAGTCTAGCATTTTCAAATTCTATACCAGCATTCATAGCAATTTTCTAGAAGGGCCTGTCAAATTTTTCCATTACATCCACTCGGTCCCGAGTTTTAGGCAAAAAAGATCCAAATGACATTTATGATCCAATGGACCGAAAAGCCGTGGTACTATCCTAAAATTTAGGCAATATTACTTCTATTCTAGGCAATATTACGAGACTGCTGGCTAAATATTTTTTGATTTTGTCAATTTCGGACCGAATATCGGTGAAAAAGGGATTTTTTTCAAAATTGAAATAAATATTAATGTAATGTGTATTCACTTTAGGGTCGTAAATTCATGCGTGTATGTTGATTTTTACAACATTATTAATTACTTCCAATGCAAATTAGAAATATAATGACAATACACAATTCAACAGAGGAAGATTTTTTTAATAAAAGAATAAATTGTTTTAATGACTATGTAATCTTCTATTTCATTATTCTTTATTTCTTTTTAATTTTAATAACAGAGGATGACAACCACCTTTACTTTACAATATTTTATTAAGTATTAACTTAATAAATTAAGTGTCGCTTTTATAAGTACATTTAAAATAAATCATTTATTTAATGCATGGCTTCTATATACATACAGTATGGTTAAAGTATTTATGATCAAAGCATATCCTATACTATACATAATAGTTTGAATGTAGGCTATACAGTATAACATATCCCAAGTCTTTAACCCTATTTGGGCTGAGGGAAGGGGGCAATTTGGCCTGTGATATTGTGTATATTGTCTAATATTTAACAGGTGGAAAAAATAAAATTTCAAAAAAAAAAAAAATTGTTTTGGCATATAGTTTTGGAACAAAATATTTTTTACCTAAATTTTTAAATTTTAAATAGCTCATTTGCAAAAATATAAAGCCACATAAAAACTTTGATGACGTCACAATGACAGCCCAAATCAAAAATATTGAATTTAATGGTGTTGCAGTTGTTTAAATTCGATATTATCTGATCTTATTTTGAGCACTTTAATTAATGATTATGTATTTTGCTGTAGGGCTACATAAACACAACGATGATGTTTTATAGTAACTATCATGGAAAAATTGTGGTTGATTCAGCCGGAGCACAATATAATATGCCACTCGCTTATATGCTTGTTGGAGGTGCATATTTTATCATAAGTTTGTTTGTTATGGTCAAGAAGTAAGTATATATCACCTATGGAGGAGTGTTTTTTGAGTATAGTGTTCGGCTTTTCAGTTCAACACTATACTCAAACTCCTGCACAGGTGATGTCCGGCAGTTCTATTCAGGCTTGTGTTTATAAATAGTGTATTTTTATATAGATACAATTTATATATATAGATTTTGTCTGCATGTTGTTCTTATTTGGACCATAAAGAGATGTCAAGCGTTAGAATTGATTTTGATAGGTTGCCCACAGGCTTGACAACAATTTGTGTTCAATTTTGGATTTGTTATGTAAAGACAATATTGAATTAAAGTTCATGCAGGTGTGCTAAGGCGTGTCTAAAATTTATTTTCAAAATTGCGGTTTTATAGTATATAAAATATATTGGTATGTTGCAGTTATATTTGTGTCCGCAGTTTGAAATGTACATGTTATTGCTAGGGTTATTTAATAATTGTCCAAACTGCACATTTAAAACAAATAAGTGGGCCGGAAATTCATACTGATCCAAATGGAGTGCCAAACATAGCTTTAATTCAAATTCTTGCTGACAGTTGCAAAAAAAGAGTAACCCAAAAGAAGACATTCCATTGGTAGAAATTGACGTTACACCAATTTTTAATTTCTTTTAAACCAAGCCTTAAAATAATGATTAGACCTCACCTAAGGAGGAGTATTTTTTAGTACAGTTTTCAGCTTTGTGCTAAAAAACACTCCTGCACAGTTGATGTCCGGCTGTTAATTTGTGGCTTATATAAACTGGCAATAGTAATGTTAACAGTGGTCATAGTAAAAGTAAATAAGGAGTGGTTCTGGAGTATAGCTTTAGGCTACAAAGCCACAGTGGTTATCAGAGTTTGAATTATTGAACTCAAATTGCTTAGCAAAAGTTGTTAATTTGTTTTAAAACAGGGAATTTTTGCGAAGCTGAGCAATAAAAACCAAAAATGAAATACTGAAAAACTGGTTCGCAAAATGCGAATTTGCGACACCTTAATTTCGTACCCTGGTTATATTCTCTCATTTCAATCGCTGCGTTTACGCTCTATATTTTAGCTTAGCTCATGGATTCACAGAGAGTATAATTGACAGTGGTGGTTTCTTTTATTCCTATTGTAATAAAGTATTTGCGAGCTGGGATTACTGTATAACAAACGAAAGAGCTGTTACTTTGAAAAATAATGTTATACACAAAGACTTTATTGTAAGTTAGAATTTGTTCTTAGCCAAGTTCATTTTTACGTGTTATAATACTTAAAAGGGATCTCCATTCCATAATTTTTATCCCTACTTATTGTATGAGTTTTTAAGTTGAAAATGCAGGGCTCGAAATAACAGCCGGTCATCACAACGATGACCGGCTGTTATTTTGAGCCCTGAAAATGTATCACTTTATTTTCCAACATCCATCTTTTCAGTTGATCTAAGATGAAGAGCGATTTTTGAACAGTATAAAAAGTCTAATCTATTACTGAAGTTTCCTCATGTAAATTTGATTTTAGTCGGAACTTGCTGAAGAAGAAAGATTGGAACGAATAAAAAATCGTACGAAGTTAGACAGATCTAAAATATATGCTATCAGATTCGTAATAACGCTTGTGGTCATGGCTCTCCTTGGCGGTTCAATATATGCAATTATACTAGCAGTACAAGTATCAACTAATACTGTAAGTACATTTGCAATAGTAACGCTGGTTTAAACAAGAACAGTTAATCACTGTAGAGGAGTATGTTTAAGTATAGATTCAGTCGTAGCTATGCTCAAAATTACTTGCTCTTATTTAAATCATTAGGCATTTCATTAGAAATGCGAGAGTGAGATTGTTTCGATACATTCTTTCTAGTTAAAAAAACTGCAACTACTAATACTTATTAAAAGATCCGTTATAGGATATCAGCGGTTACACTTAACCGTATAGTTTTAAGCTACGTTTAAGCGCTGTGGTTGATTGGTCCGATTTTGGCTCCCATCTTTAAAAATTGGCTATAAGAAATATTATGTACTGTTTATGCAGATTTTTCCAAGAAGTCGTAGTATATAACACAGGAGTTAAAATAACTGCCGGTCAACACGGTGGAGGAGAGAATTCAACCAATTTGGCTGAATCTGAAAAATCTCTCCTCCGCAGTGATGACCAGCAGTTATTTTAACCCCTGTGAAACACATTGTACATGTCATTTAATATTATATGCATTCATGAGTTACACAAATTGATTCGCACTCATGTTTTTTAATCATATTTAAAGGTTATTGAGTTTGTGATTAACACTTCTCTTCTGCATGAAGGTAATCATAGTTGCTATGGCGTAGTGGCCATGAATATTTGGAATTAAATACTCTAACATTTCGGGTTAAAATAACTGGCGGTTATCACTGTGGCAGAGAGATTTTTCAGAATATTTTCAGCCGGATTGGCCGAAAAATTCTAAAAAATCTTTCTTCCACAGTGATGACCACCAGTTATTTTAACCCCTGTAGCATGAATTTCCAGTATCTACTCGATATAAGAACAGTTAATCACTGTGGAGTAGTGATTTTTGAGCATAGCTTTATGCTTTGTATCCCAAAGCTATAATAATCAAAATTATTTCTTTAACTTGAAGCACTAATTTTTTACTTTATAGTCTCTGACAACAGATGATAGTAAATTTCTAACAACAGTCAAACGTTGGGCTTCATCATTGACTATAAGTGCATTAAATGTATTTCTACCATTTATATTCGAAATTTTAACGTCGCTCGAAGATTGGAGTCCTCGTGTTGAAGTTGCTATGGCCTTATGGAGGTGAGATATACAAATGAAACTGGGCAGAAGGGTGTTAGGTCAATAAATATGCAGTGGATTTGTTAGTTCTGTACGAAGAAACCTACCCATTGCAAGATCATTGACTCAGTACTCTTCTTGGAGGAGGGATTTTTGAGCATTATTTCAGGCTAGAATGCCTGAAGCAATGTTTAAAAATCTCTCCTCCACAGTGATTATTTACCCTTATTTCAACCACTGCAAAGGATGACCAAATTGGAGGGGTTAGAAATTAATATAGAAAATGAATTTTTACAAGGAGTAATTATGGCTTTCTTGATTGAGTTGTTACTTCAAAATACTTGTTTGACCAAAACCTTTACTCCATCAAGTCAGAAAACTTTTCTTCTATCTTTACAGTCTACCCAAGAAAGAAGTAATTATGGTATCTAAGGAAATGACTTCCGTAAATTATTAATACAGTTTATAATAACTCTGAAGCATAATACTGTGTTCGAAATAAGAGCAAATAAACACTGTGAAGTAGGCTACAAAGCTATGCTTACAAATCTCTCCTCCACAGTGATTATTTATTCCTACTGCTGATATATGAACAGATTAATGGTAGTACATAGATTTATCAATTTAAAGCTGAGTGGGCTTTATGCCAATGTTTTCCTGGAAGTTCTAAGTCTTTTTTAACCGCAGTTAACTCTCTTTAGGGCTGTTTTACTGAAATTGTCATCTGTAGCAGTTTTAGTGATAGTATTATTCGCAAAATATGAATCGGAGATGGGATGCAACCAGGTTTGTCACACATTAGTTAGCAAACTTGTCAAAATACAAATATGATACCTACAAGTGAGGGTGACTGCACTCGTTTTTGCAGATATTATTGGTTCTTCTTATAAACAATAAACATTTATTTCAACTGGTCAATATTAGTGTAAATAGTATCTGCGGAGAAGAATACTTATTTCGTGTGATCTACCTAGTGGACAGAATCTTGCTAAAAGTCCATAGTGAAGACGCTAGGACGTAGAACAACGTCAAGTGACGTAGTTCTAGTATCTTTACTGCCGACTGAACAAGTTTGTAACCCCTTCTTTACATGCTCTTTTTATTTTTCCCTTGTTTTGTATCTTGGTATTTATGGTTAGAATTTTATTTCAGTGTTGGGAGAATCAAGTTGGTGGTCAGATGTTCAATTTGATATTTATAGATTTCTTTGTTGTTGCCGGTATAACAATATTTGCGGAAACTGGAAGAAAGTAAGTCTGTGGAGAAGAGTACAATGTTTGACATAAGAGAAAATAGTCACTGTGAAGGAGTGATTTTTTAGCTATCAAGCCTGAAACTATGTTTAAAAATCCCTCCTCTACAGTGACTATTTGCTATTATTTTACACTAAAGTACTAAGTCCTAAATCTTGCAATGGATTAGTTCCTTGGTAATGTTTTTTATTAGGTCTCTGTAGAGAAGAGTACTAAGTTCAAAATAATGCATGTGATTGGTCTCTTGAAGAAACAAATCTAATTCAAGAGTACCAACATGGTAATCTTCTTCACATGCAAGAATCTTTATGATTTAAAATATAAATTGAAATTAGCGATTCGATGATGATTTTTGAGGGTAAGTTGACAGCACTAGGAAAGAATTGTTTTCTTAGATCTTATTTTTACCATAATTTGCAATGTTTTAAAAAAGATGTATCTGGGATACAGATAATTTATAATGACCAAATAGAATTCAATTCCTTGTCATTGCTTGCCTGGTGGTAATATACTGGCCTTGAGTTTGTTTGTCCAAACCTTATAAATGGCTGTTGGACATTTTCTGTGGATGAGTGTCTTAGTATAGTTTGTAGTTTCTAAGATAAAATAATTGAAAACAGCCTTCCATATATATCTGACAATTATTTTCAGGCTCGATTATGCAGTTCTTTCCCTGTGCATGTCCAGTTTTCTGTTTTGTTTTATTCCATGAGGACAAGCTTCAATACATGCTTAAGAAAACTAGGTTCAAATCATCAAATAAATTAGAAACCTTAAAGAAATGCCCTGGCCTTAATTGGGTGATATTATAATACGTAAAGCTCGAAATGAAAATAATTGCTTCAGGGGTTAAATAACTACCATCCATCATTTTGGAGGAGCAGAATATTTATTTTTCAGCTGAAAATATTCTGGAAAATCTCTCCTCCTCTGCAGTGATGAACAACGTTGTAAATTCTTTTTGTAAAACCTGTAAAAACTTTGAGGTTGAAATTTTATTAAAAATAAGAATTCTTGTAATAAAGGAGTTGAAATGACTGCCAGTCATCACTTTGGAGGAGAGATTTTCAGAATATTTTCAGCTAAATTGGCTGAAAATATTCCAAAAAATCTCTCCCTCCCATATAGTGTGGCTTATTGAATGAGAAATAAATACAAATAGGAGCCATGTTATTTACAGTATGATGTTTTTGTAGATTTGTGTACAAATATTTAAACTGTGGATGCGACCTTGGTAAGAAGATTGGTATGCAAGAGTTCCAAATTGCTAAGAATGTTCTCGATCTTGTCTATGGTCAATCCCTTATATGGTAAGGAAAATTTTCATTGACAAAATAAATATAAACGATACTCAGGTTGTAATGGACCACCTCAAAATTTCCCTTTAAAAAGTTTTGGTGGTAGATGTAATGATACTAAGGATACATCCACACTAAAACAATTTTGTCGCATTTTCTCCGAAAATGACTAAAAATATCCTCTTCCACATGATTTTTTGATTCAATACAATGTAACTCTTGAACAATGCAATGGATTAGGTTACATTTTCAAAATTTCCATTTTAAAACCGTTTTCAAAAATATATGGATATGGAATCGGTTTCATTCATTTTTGTGTGGATAAACTATGGAAACTCGACAAAATTGTTTTAGTGCGGATGCAGCCTAATTTTGACCAAATTCAACAAAAATTAAACTACACAAAAAGTTATCATCAACATGCTTGTAATAGATTGATATGTTCTGCAGTATTTCTTTCAAAAAATAAAAACAAATAAATACTGTGGAGGAGAGATTTTTGAGCATTGCTTTAGGCTTTATAGCCTGAAGTAATGCTCAAATATCACTCCTCCACCGTGATTATTTGCTTTGTTTTTGAAATGGTTCCTAAATAAATAATCTTTAACGAAGAGCAGAATAATCCTGCAATTGATTGTTTTTTGTTGTAAGGAGGCAGTGGTCCGACAAGAGTAAAATAATCACTGTGGTAAGTGATTTTGGAGCTTGTCTTCAGACTACGCTCAAAATCTCTCCTTCACAGTGAATTATTTCAATCACTCGAAGGCGATGATCAAGTTTAAGAACATAGACATAGCATACAACTGTTTGCTTTGTTGCTATTTTCAGTGTACTTTGTTGCTAGTTCCTTCTCAAATTGAGAGCACGTTGCCATTAGGAGAGAATTTTGATTTTAGTCTCAGCTGTTGTAGCCCGAAGCTATGTTCAAAAATCACTCCCCCACGGTGGTTATTTGTTCTTATTTCAATTACACAGTTTATATTGTTCTAGGATTGGATCATTTTTTGCTCCCTTACTTCCTGTCTTGGGCATACTTAAGTTGATCATTCTATTCTATGTTAAAAAGGTAAGGTAATGCTAAATATAGAAAAAGCCAAAAGAAGACATTCTATTGGTAGATAGAAATAAATAGAAATAGATGTTACACACGGTGCGACTTCAATATCTATCGTTGGAATGTCTTTTGTCTTTCACAGCGAATTATTCCCCTTGTGGGAATCAACATTGACAGTAGTAAAGATTTAAGAAATCCAGACTTCTTAAGAACTTAATATATCTAGATTGATGATCGTGATCAAAAGTTCTACAAAATACCTCCTTACAGGGCTTTAAATAACTGCTGGTTAACACTGTGGAGGAGAGATTTTTCAGAATATTTTCAGCCAAATTGGCTGAAAATATTCTGAAAAATCTTTCCTCCACAGTGATGACAGGCAGTTATTTCGAGTCCTGCCTTTAAGATGTAAATACTAGTGAGCTGATAAAAAAGTTTGCCCAACTATTTTTCTTGCTTTGGTTCCAATCTTTTATTATTGTTATTTGCCAACCAAATTTATGAAGCGCTATAGAGAAGTGCCCCGATGACGGCTACCTGTTTGTGTAGATAGCAATTTCTATAAATAAACATTTCCTAACATCAGTATTTCAGACTACAAAGTCTGAAACTATACTCAAATATCACTTCTCCATTGTGATTATGTGCACTTATTTCAAACACTGCATAATGTAACTACAGTAAAATTCTGGTTTTAAGCCAATGTATTTCTCCAAAAACTATGTGTTTGATCTTTGTCTCATACTTTGTATTTATTCTTTTACAAACCCATATTACAGAGCTTTAAGCCCTTTAAGCCCTCCTGGGTTATGTCTAATAAATATAAGCCCGTGGCTTATAACCAGGATTTTTACAATATGTGAAAGAGAGTAACTGATGCAGCAATATTATAATTGATACATAACAATCAATTGCAAGATTATCAGCAAATGGCTTTTTGGGCTTTGTAGCCTAAAACCCAGTGGGCAAAAACTTGCTAAAGTCTGCAGTAAAGAAATGCTGTTCTTGCGTCTTTACTGCGGTCACTGGAAGTTATGCACAATATCACTCACCCGCCATGATTAGTAACTCTGTTTATTTATTTATTTCAGATAAGTTTGATGTATAATTGTAAACCATCAACTCAACCGTATCAAGGTTCAAGATCGAATTACTTCTTTACACTGTTACTTCTACTCACATTTCTCTTGTGCACAGTTGCTGTTGGATGGGGTGTAACAAAGTATGAATTTCAATTGTCTTCTGCATGTTATGTAACTATACGGGAGAGGCTGAGATAAAGCCAAAATAGTATCTGCGAAGAAGTGTGATGAGTTAATGATCTTGCGGTTGCTTTGTTTCCACGTGCGGAAGAAGAAACCCGACAATTGCAAGTTCATAACTCTCGAAGTATTTCCCACATATGCTTCCTTTAGATAAATGCAACTCTCTACAAAATGTTGCGGTTTTAAATTATAAAGTGGAATAAACACTGCCTTTTAATAAAGCCACCCTCCAATAAACGTTTGATTGAACATTATGCAATTACTGCATTTTACACCAAATCAGTGCAAAAACTTGTTCAAAATCTGCATTAAACACACTAAAACAACGTTTAAGGACATTGTTCTAGTGTCTTTACTGCTGACTTTGAACAAGATTTTGCCCACTTGGAAAGTGGCATTTATTTGAATACAAAGTTTTGAAATTAAAAATGTCACAGAGGACTGTTTAGAATCTCAGTGGGCAAAAATTCAAAGTCTGCGGTTAAGATCTTTATTGCGACTTTGAACAAGTTTTTGCCCACTGGGATAGCACCGCATATATTGTTCCTAATTGAAATTTAAGGGTAACTTATATCTTCAAACATGACTTAGCTGTCATTAAAACTAAACTTTTAAATATTCTTTTTAATCGTGACAACATATTATTTATTTATTTATAGAATCCCAGCGTCTAAATGTGGTCCATATTGGTACGTTTTTGCAATATTTGTTTGTATCTGTTTGTATCTGTCATATATTAAAATAACTGCTGATGATCACTGTGCAGGAGAGATTTTTCAGAATATTTTCAACCAATTTTGCCAAATTTATTCTGAAAAATCTCTCCTCCACGGTGATGACTAGCAGTTATTTTAACCTCTGATCCGTGAAATAGAACTTGCAACTGATTGGTTTCTGATTAGTTCTCCATTGTGGAGTAACCAATCAAATATGGGATCAATACTTTTCTTTACACAAACTTTAGTTTGTCTTGTGATAATAACTGGAAGCCCTAGTTATGAGTTTTTTTTGCCTCAGTAATGTTTGTATGATATTGAAACACTGACTGCAAAAAGATTTTCAAGACAGTAGTCTGAATAAGTGCATCTTCATGTATTTTCACTGTCAAGAATAGGCACTCCCTGTTTAAATGATTCTCCCCTACCAAAAGTATTCCTACCTGGCTCAAAGGAGGTATTCAATGCATAAAAAATGTTGAAAACCATTTTCAACCAATTTAGCTGAAAATATTCTAAAAAATCTCTCCTCCGCAGTTATTTTAACCCTGAATATCGATTGGTAAATGGATTGTGGTATATCATATAAGATCTGATATGATATAATGGCAGAAAATTTGTGTATTCTGGAGAGGGGCGCATTTTTGATTATGTGGTTATGTGTTAGTTCAACGAGCTTGCAATGGATTGGTTTCTTCGGTAAGAAACCAATCCATTGCAAGATCATTGAATCAGTACTCTCCTCTGTAGAAAAGGTGTGCTAATTCAAATAAATATGATATTATTTTTTTATGTTCTAGTAATATATATTGCGATAAAAATAAAGAGATGATTGACATTATTGGTCAAACGATAGACACATGGCCACAATGGATTACAAAAGCAATAGATTTTGTGAAAACCGCTGTATTCCTTTTCCCACTGTTTATCATCATTTTGTAAGTTAATATGTTAATTTGTTCATCCCTCACTTTTTCATGCACATAGAGTGGAAAAAACTTTTTCAAAGTCTGCAGCAAAGATGCTAGAACAATGTTTTCAACAAGTTTTTGTTAACTTACTTACACGGTTGCCCTATCTCCTCTTTATAAACGATATCCCCTTTTAATCAACTCTTCTCTCTTTGTTCAAGAAGATGCCTCCAGTCGTTTAACTATGATAAATCTGTAGTAATGGAAATGAGAATAGATAATCGCTGTGGTGGAGTGAATTTTTTGTGCTGTAAGCATTAGTAGCCTAAAGCCTGTTTCACACTGGTGAAGCATACGCAGACGCAAGAGTTGTAAGCATGCGCAAATGAAATGTTGTTATTTCAAAACGCAAACAGACGTAAAACGACGCAAGAATATCAAAATATTTTGTTATTCTTGCGTTTTACTTGCGTCGCTAATACCTGTTTAAAAAATAAAGTAAGTTGTGCGCATGCTTACAACTCTTTCGTCTGCGTATGCTTCACCAGTGTGAAGCAGACTTTAATTTCTAATCCAGTATCACTCCTCTACCATGATTATTCCTCTATTTAGTCTTCACCGAATGACAGCATGTTGGATAGCTGAAAACTATACTTATGTTCAAAACCACTCCTCCACGGGTGATGTTCGACAGTTATTTTAAGGCTTGCTTTCATTTAGCTATCTCCTTCACAGTGATTATACTTTTCTTTTTTCAGCTTACTGCTATATTATTATCATGCTATGACAAGAGCTCATGACAAAATGATAAACATGCTAAAAGATCAGCTCATAATGGTATGTATATCTCATACTTGCTTGGGATTCTGCACTGAAAGAGTCTTCATATTTCTCCATTTCAATTTATTCTTTTTAAGTGCCCTATTGAGAAGGAACTAAATTCGAATTTATAATTTGATTTAAAAAGTTTTGGAATAGCAGGTGGATTTCCACTAGGTGTGTGACATCAATGTTTAGCAAATGTTGGACAAAGATTCTCTGGACAAAGTGAAATTTCAACTTAGAGAAAAAGTCTATAATTTTGATTAGCAAGACGAATGGCGCGAAAAAGAGAATTTTTTTCAAAAGCCTGGGTACTAGGCTGTTGGGAACAACAGAATTCGTCGAGTTTGCAAAAAGTCCTAAGATCCTAAGTCTACTCGATTAATCTCTAGGGACTACTCGTTGTCGTTTTTCACATTTTTGTTTTACTTGTGGCGTGTATTGTTCTTCGAAATTTGTAAAATGTCCAGTATTTAATGTCCAAGATTGTATAGAATGTCTTCTTTTGGCTTTCAACCTTTTTTCGCCTAGTGAAAATCAGCCTCAATATTAAGCACTGGACCTTATAGGTCAGTTCGAATTTACATTCATGTTTACATTTCGAATTGTATTGTAAAGTATTTATTATTTATGGGCAACCACCCAGCAAAAACTTTATCAAAGTCTGTAGTAAAGATGTTTGGTGTTGTTCTAGCGTCTTTACTTACTGAAGACTTTAAACAAGTTTTTGCCCCCGAGGGCAGGGGTTAAAATAAATGCCAGTTTTCACTTTGGAGGAGAGATTTCTCCGAATATTTTCACCCAGATTGGCTTAAAATATTAGGAAAAATCTCTCCTCCACAATGATGACTAGAGGTCATTTTGACTCTTGGGCAACAACCTTAATGGCCTTTAAACACAGCTCCCTTAAACTTGTAGTGCTTGAAATTTGAGTCATAGTTTGCAGGCGATTTAATTAGAGTAAATTATAAATGTTGACACATTTGCTCCCTTTTACTTATAACGCTTGAACTTTGAGTTCAGAACTATTTTAAATATTTCCTCGCTGACTTGCCTATTGAAACTTATGATTAAGAGTGCATGTAGAAATGATATTAGAGAATAACATGATTTGAAAATGGTGATTAAGAATGGATGATATTAGAGGGTAATATGATTTGTTTGCCCTCACTTATTCCTAAAGGTTGATTTCCACTAGACACGTCATGTGATGTCAATTTCTACCAATGGAATGTCTTCTTTTGGCTTTAGCAGTAAATGTTCCTTGGTTTTTAACTCAGCGATCAAAAACCTGTTCAAAATCATTAAAGTTGTTCTTTACTGCTGATTTTGAAAAAGTTTTTGCCCACTTGGACTTTCTATCTTTTATGCTTTCAGCATTTTGCAAGAACTATTTCAGGTCTCTGAATTCACGACAGCATTTCCCTGTGGAGGAGCATCTTTAGAGACTTAGACAATTAGTTTCCGAATATGCTCCCCCACAGGGGAATTCCGACGTGAATTCAAAGGCTTGCTATTTCATCCAAGCAATCGCGTTCACGCATTATAGGTGTGAGAATTTTAACCAGTCATATTGTCGGTGCCAAGCAAATCCTTTTCATTTTTTTATTTTAGGAAGGCCGTGATAAACGTTTCCTTATGGATCGACTTGTAAAAGCGACTACAAAAGCACAAGTATTGAACAAAATTGACACCTTGCACGGATCTGCTCTACCTAATGTGGCGTCATGATGGGATCTTTTTTATACGCTGTATTTCACTGTTAGAAATGGACGACACATTGTACGTAACGCCAATTCTGCAATTTCTCCTTTACTGTTGACTGAACAAGTTTTACAGAGTGAGTACTCTTGCAGAAGCCTAAAGAAGAAATTTAATTGGTGGAAATTGACATCATACACCGTGTGACGTCAATTTCTACCAATGAGATGTCTTTCTTTTGGTTTTCACTGTGAATTGAAACTGTGAATGAAATTCAACCTTCAATGTTTGGTTCTTAGTATTTCTTATTGGGACACTTAATTATTGTGGTGGTGGAAAGTATTGTGCGTCAACGATCGCGAAATCGTGTTCAAGATGGAACCGATCGTTATCATGTCGTACTCTCCATCACAAATATCGACGGCTTCCGTATTTTTAAATCATTAGGAGTGCTAATTTTAAAGTCTGTGATGGTAATTACTCGAAGGGAAAATAATATTTAGGAAACATTTGTAAATAATTTTTCCCTTTTTAATTGGTTCTAGTTTTTGAACACGTGGACATGTATTTGTAGTACCCAAAAATTCAAGCAACCCAGCCGGCAAAAACCTGTTTAAAGTCA
>JAULBZ010002482.1:0-18661 GCA_032360805.1 Neoturris breviconis | reverse complement strand
TTTTCAGCCAACTTGGCTGAAAATATTCTGAAAAATCTCTCCTTCACAGTGATGACCGGCTGTTATTTCGAGCCCTGCCACACGAAAATATAAATGCTTTACTTTTCCAATTCCTATTTGTGTGTTTGTGTTTATTATAATTTACACGATTGAATGTTTGTGTAAAACTTGTTGCATTCACATATGTTTATTTATAGAGAAAGTGCATATGTCATCATATTTTTTAACTATGTACTTTAGACTTTTGTATTTAGTAATTTTTTTGCAGGAAAAAGTAAATATTAAATATCGAAAATATTTTAATTCGTTAAAACCTTGCATGTAAAATTTGTGTCCGGTGAACCAAAAAAATTTGTTCGCGAGGACTTATTTTCGCGAATGAGCAATTTTTACAATTTTTCGCGAATGATATATTATATATACATTCGCGAGGACTTATTTTCGTAACAAAATGGAAATTACTTATTTTTTGGGTGTAACCACGGAAATCTGCGCTTCGTCTCTTTCGATTTTTGGTTCCTCTGCAGGGTGCTCAATGACGTTACGAACATTTTTTCCCCGATTCAGATATCCCATTGTTAAAATTGAATCTAAGTATGCTTATAACAAAGAGTGATTTGTTTCATTTATCAAAATAAATCCTGGAAAAAACTGTATTTTTCTACCGTACTCAGGGAACAAAGTATATATTTCAGCATAAAATTCAGGGAGATCTGGTTTTTTTTGAAGAGAATCCTGGAAAGTGATTTCTATAATTTTGTCTGAACCCTGTAACGCCCAAGGGAGTTATTTTGTTTTACAAGATCTTTTATCCACCTGACCGTTTTCAGTCGCGGGTAGTAACTACTGTTTACTCGTAGTGGTTGGTGGAACTGGAACTCAGGCTAATGCATCATTAATCAGCCGTTCTTTTGTGGGAGGGCGCTTATTTGAATTTTCGGAGGTGGGTGAAGAGGCACTTCCTGTCAAAATATTGTAATAGCCTATTCTACAAACTCGACGTCCGGTGAAACCACCGGCAAAGTATACCACACGGCACTTGGTTGCTGTTAGAGTCTGTGGACCAGACTATGCGGATGGGGTAGAGGAATGATTTTTGAGCAAAGTTTCAGTTATTTATTTACTCGTTTTTGTTTATAAGAAATTTAGAATTTGAGTGAGAACTGGAAGTTCTTATTTTTACCAAAATCTTGGATTTGTTTCTTAAATTATCAAAGTGAAAATTGTATGTACTACTGCTAACATAAAATCTTAACAAAATATAGAAAATTAAACGGTTGCGTCTTACAGTTTCACGTTTCTTATAAAGCTGTAACGTGTATTTATTATTTCGGCCACCAGTCTGCAGTAAAGACGCTAGAACAACGTTTTCAACGTTGCTTTAACGTCTTTATTGCTGACTTTGAACAGGTTATTGCTCACTGGGTAGTAACTTTAAAAATCAATAGATTGGTTAAACTCAACAAATATATATTCTCATCATTAATTTCACGCATGCAAAACATATTCTTAAACCTCGCACTATGATGCGCAGACGCAACAGTTATACGCATGTATAATACAATATTCTTTTTAAACTGACACAAGTAGACGCGAGAATATCAGAAAAAACATATCTGTTTTGCATGAAACAAATTCTCTGGTCGTTAGAGCTTGCAAAGCGTGAAAAATCTCAAGGTGTTTAAAAAGACGCACCGTTACTTTAGGAATTTAAGTCTGATATGAACCAGGTTGGCAATGGCATCTTTACTGCTGACTTTGAACAGGTTTTTGCCCACTGGGTTAATCCAACTTGAAATACTACTATACCACAACACAATGACAGTTACGGTAATATCGCGTCTACATGTTGCCCTTGCGTCTCTGCGTGATTAATGTAAATCAGTCTTAAATGCTACAATTATAAAACACAACTAATACTCTAAAAGCGGAAACAATACGCTGCAAAAGCCAAAATAAGAAATTCTATTAGTAGAAATTGGTGTTACATCACATGTGACGTCAGTTTCTTCACATTGAATGTTTTCACTTGGTTTTCGCAGCAAATGTTTCGCCAAAATCTCCCGACACGTGACGTCTAGTCAACGTCACAGAAGATTTGATTATACGTTAAAAATATATATATAAAAACATAACTATGAATCCCATAAAAATAAAACCCAATCGGCAAAAACATGTCCAAAGTCAGCAATATAGCGTTAGAGCAACGTTCATTGAGCGTTGTTCTAACGTTATTTTTCTGACTTTGAACAGGTTTTTGCCAGCTGGGAAATAATATTATTCTATTTAAAACTTCCTGATACGTCATATCTATTTATAATTTCATGTAATGTCCATGAGAAGGAACATTCGCACATATCGTAAATTTTCAATCTAACCTCACAGTCCGCGTTTTAATTTCGTTCGCGAATAAACATGCCAGATATTTTTTAAGTTCTCACTCAATGGGCAAAAACTTGTTCAAAGTCCGCTGCAAAGCCACTAGAACAATGTTTTCTCATAGTCACAAGTTCTTTCTTGTGATTATGGATTCCCAATGTTGTTTTAGTGTATTTACTTCGGACTTTAAACAATATATTATACGAGACTTATTTGAAGAGTGTTTACCAGACGGTTTACTATCAATGTGAAAATGATAAACGAATTTGTTGACACTAACACAGCGTGAAACCTACCGAATATGGTCTCGTATTTCTCCGTATTCGGACTGTGAATGGCCATATGGATAGACAGTCCTAATACGAAGAAATACGGGACCGTAGTCGGTTGGCTTTCGCGCTGTGTAACGTTTGTCTATATTTTACCATTCCCGCGTCATTCTTTAAATGTACCTAAGCCCATTCCATTCCTTTATACTCTCAAGTGCCTAATGGTAGGGGTAAGGGGTTAATAGGATAGGGGGATGAGAGGTAGAAAACATTGAAATGATACAAAAAATGGGGGGGGTCATATTAATTAGGTTGGGTTGCAATAACGTGAAAAAATGCTAAAATGGGAGGGGGTCCCAATAACTTTAGGGGGTGGTATGAGACGCTGACTCTTTGCAAAAATGAATTAATTGATAAATAAAACGACAATTATTGTAGCTACACGTATGGTTAAAGAAGCTTCCTATATATATAATTAAAGGTACGGTATTGAAAGTAGCCCACCAAACCAAGTGAAAGTTAAACTTAAGAACATAAATATGATTTGCATACACACATTATACAGTGTTTGATTAAGTTGATAAAGTTTCAGGTAAAATAAACCATTGGAACACCTTTATCAAGGTAGCATTGTGTCAAGTCACTGTGGAGGAGAGTAGTGAGATTCAAATCATAGCCTGAAGCAATGCTCAAAAGTCACTCCTCCATAGTGGATATTAATTACATACACATTATACATCGTAGCATTATGTACGTACAAAATAAAAAATAGAGAATACACCCATGTTATAGCATTATAGTATCTATCCTAATGGTTTATAAGTCCATGGTTTTTACTAGCTGATGTTATAAAGCACTAGAGCAATGTAACAGAAGAATATGTTTTCTTTGTTATTCATTATCTTTTTATAAGATTCTTTTATTAAAAACATCTTCCTCTGTTGAATTTTGTATGGCCATTATATTATTTATTTTTATTTAGAGTACTCTTACAGTAATTAATTAAGTGGATATAACATTAATAGTTATTTCAAAATTGAAGGAAGCTTTCCAAAATCAAAATGGAGACTTCAATCCTTGAAATTTTAAAAATTGTTTTTATAACAAACATCACTCATCATCTCAAACAATTAAGGAGAGAGCTTCCACAAAATACAAAAAGGCTGGCAAAAAAGATTCATGGTCAAAGTCTTAAATTTCAGGACGGTACCATGCCTTTTCGGTCTATTGGCCTAAAAATGCAATTTGGCCCCTTTTTGCCCAATACGCGGGACCGAGTGGATGAAATCGAAAAATCGAGACAATTTATCGCCACGAATGCTGGTACCAAATTTTGAAATGCTAGCACTTCGGGAACTAGCCCATCCAAACTTTAGTGGGCTAATAAAAATCACTCTTCCACAGTGATTATTTGCTTTTATTTCGAGCACTGCATTACAATTTTAGGTTGGTATATTACGAGAAGTATTACCTTTTTTGCTGTACATCAAAAAGCATAACTTGTTCAGCATCTCTTAGCAGTAAGCTTCCAGTACCAGCATAAAAGATCATGTCACAGGGTGGAGCTTGAACTTTCTTTGTCATTTCATTTTTAAGATTCTTAATCACAACCTAAGAAACAAAATAAACTTGTATGGTATATGTAAACAATGGCAGTATAAAAAAGCTGGATCGGTGATTAAAATAAAAACAAATGAACACTGAACTAGTGATATTTGAGTAATGCTTCAGGCCATAATGCCTGAAGCCCTGAACACGCTCAAAATCCACTCCTCCACAGTAATTATTCGTTCTTATTTCAAGCACTGCTGGATTATTTTGTCCTATTAGGTATTATCTTATGGTGAAATCAATTAAGATTGTATGTATAATTGTTTAACTTCACTTACATTTTGTTGTTTATCAAGCACTGCAAATCTGTTTCTTGCAACCCAAACTGCAGCAAGGCCTGCTGCTCTTCTACCTTCAGAAACTAAAAACAAGAATTAATAAACAGAAATTAAAGCCAATTTCAATTACAAACTATATCACTCAGGAAATACAGAAACTCTGCCTGAATAATAAACATACCAAGGATACTAATTTTTGAAAACATTGAAATTTCGGAGAATTTGAAAACACAAAATTAGTGATGGTAATTACTGCGAGAATATGGGAAGGCTATACATTTTATCTTAATTTGGCTGAAAATATTCTGAAATATCTCTCCTCCACAGTGATATCCAGTAGTTGTTTGTGGGACGGTAATGCTATCGTTCTCAAAAACCTTGTGAAGATATTTTTTTTCCATTGAATGTAAACAATCAGAAAATGAAATGCGTACAACAGAGGGAAAGAGAGGAAATGAAAGTATTATGTTACCTTCTGGATCGGATGATTTGATGTCTCTTGGAAGAGCGTGTAACTCATATATTTGGTTATCTCCATTTGTTGATGAAGAACCAGTGCTCTAAAGTTAAAATGCAAAAAATTGAGAGTTTTTAATTGCCCCCTCCCTCCCCCCTCCACTGCTAAAGCACAACTGCTTTACTGCTTTAGACAATCCCAAATCCTTTTACAGGAATACTAAATATATCAGAGAAAACGAAGTATATAGACTGAAAGCACTTTTTTTAAATCATTGTAACACAATTATATTTCCTTAAAAGAGAAACTGTGCATATTGAGAGCAGTTGTTTTTTATTGATAGATACTTACATAAGTCAATAAAATGCATCTTTCGGCTGGATTAAATATCAAGTTAACAGGCGATGGTCGTCCGGACCCTCTAAAAAGTTTGTTAACGATGAAATAATATAATTAAGTGGATTTAAAGGAGAACTCCAGACAAATTTGAAAATTGAGATTAATAGTTCATCTGAAAGAGCTTCAAAAAAAGCTTTTGGAAGCTTTTTAATTTTTTAAAAAATCTTTTCGTAACAATCTTATCGTAACAAGGTGACATGGTTTAACACTCATATCTTAAGATAAAATATGGTTATACTTTGGTCAAGTATGATTATATATTTGGTCAAGTTGTTTATGATATATAACTACATTATTTGGACCAAAAATAAATGGCAGTTATATACTAGTTCTAGACCCTTAGTGATTATTTTACTGACAGTAAAAAAATGACACTTCTAGGTAAGATGTCATGGTCAAATCTTTTATACAAGCTAGTGCCAGCTATTGCTAACAGCATGCAAATATTTGTGTTATTTCAAGATATGGAAGTGTCAATTTAAACCTGCCAGCAAAAAGCACTTAAGGTCTGGAACTATTGAGAAACTACCATTTTGAATTTTGTTTGTATAACAAACAATTAGACCAAGTTTAAAACTGAAATAGGGTCTATATCATAAAGATTGTATCAGCCTGAAGGACCTTTTACAAAAAATTTTCAGGTGAGCTATAAATCTCGATTTTCAAAAATTAAGTGGAGTTCCCCTTTAACATATCATCTATATATGTGGTAACATTGGATACTGTGTATGTTCCTATATCACCATGTCCCATTCTAGTTAAAACTTAGAAAAGTTAGAAACAGACTTCATATTTATATGTGTCCTGGGATAGGAATCTCTAAGAAACAGCTCGATATTAAAAGCAGAATATGGTAAACATACGACGAAGACATTAGAAGAACTAGAAGTTGTTTTTGTCTCAAAGTATAAAACACTATAACTTTTTCTGCATGGATATGGACACTCCTGTTCTTGCACGAAGACCAATGCTAAAAACAATTGTATGATACTAAATTGAAGATAATTATTAGTATACTAAAGTAGAATGATATATTTTCCTTACTTTTTAAGCTGCATTATAGGTACATCTTTGGAAGTTCCAAATTCATACATTCTCAAGTAACGTTCCTGAAAAGTTTAATTGGTGCTTTATGTATAGTATGCTACTGTATATGCAATAAGTTCTTAAGATTACATAGAAAAGAAATTTGACAGATGTGTGTAAAAACTTTCCACTTCGTGTAACTTGGCTACAGTCGCTAGCCAATATGTAAATCCAGTATTTGATTGGCTGATACATTCTTTATTTGCATGGTAGTTCAATCAAGTTGAACTATCAGAATAACGAAGAATGTGTTAGCCAATCAAAATACCACCAGCAGTAGTGACTGTGACAAATTCGCACAAAGTGAAAGGAAATTTTGGAAGATTTGCGTCACTGCTAAATCTTTGAAAAGAGGTTTTCAAACACAAACTATTGTGAGAGATTGTTTGAATTTCCACTAAAATCCAGGGGTCACACTAAAAACAACCTACTTTTTTTTTAGAATATTGGGTAATGCTACAATTTAGGGTACCTCCCACAGTAGGAGGTTTAATCAATTTCAAGACTGTAGAGTCAGTATTCAAACAATTTTACCTTAACATAATAAAGTGTGTTCATATGCACAGCATAAGCAGGTCTTTCTCTTTCTAATTTAAACACGATCATACCACTGTCATGACCTAAATAAACAAATTTCATAATCTTTTCATATTTACCAAATGTGTGTTTCTAGACTTAGTGTATTAAATTAATTTTGTTTTAAACCTCAGAATAACGGTTGGGCATCGCCTGTAGAGGTGTGTTTTTTGAGGACAGTTTTCAGCTTCAAAGCTAAAAACTGTACTAAAAGACACTTTTCCACCAGTTGATGTCTGGCCGTTATGTTGAAGCTTGGTGTTTGTAAGGGATCGTCCATGTAATAGGAACAGATTGGAAAGGATAGTGGACTTACAAAAGTTTGCATCATACATAATAAATTGATGACCCTTAAAAGTACATTCCATAATTTCATCCATTCATATAAACTAAACTGTTATAATAAATACCTGCAGCAAACAAATTAAGTGTAGGATGTGCTCCCAAAATCCAGAAACGATCATTTTCTCTTCTAAATGTCTGTACACCTGTTCTCTTTGACATATCCCAAACTCTAATACTTTTGTCTTCAGAATTACCTAAAACACGAAGTCTTAATTATAACTACATTTGTTATGAGCACTGTGGATAGTGCTATTCTCCAAAACACATGAACGATTACTTGTTCATTTTCAAGCACTGTACATCTTTATCATCAGCTGTAGCACATCTCTTGAAAACAGATAGATAATATTTTGTACATACTCAAAATCAGTTCTTGTCTTGGATGAAACAGGACAGATGAGACATTGTTGTAATGTCCACGACACGTATCAACTTCCCATGCTTTTGCCTCTAAAATAGAATAATTACATTATGTTTATGATATCTGACATAGAACATCTACAAAACAAAACACAAGATATAATCAAACAACTACAAGTTTGAGAATATTTAATCCAAAATGGTAAATAGAAAATATGTAATCATGTATTAAACTTACCATTCATTCTCCACAACTTCACTTGTCGATCATCTGCAGCAGAGACAATGAGTGGCATGTTTGGATGAAATGAAACCCAGTTCACACCACGATCATGACCCTATAAATAAACCAAATTACTTACAAACAAATTCTTCGAAAAAATAAGTTGCATCCAAAACAAACGATCGCAAATTATTCAATTTTTCATACAATTATTATCCTTACCTCTAAAACATGCTTAACAACTGCATCAGCTTGTCCAAATAAATCCATTTGTCCTGGAGTCTTTGGAGCAGAGACATCATCAGCTACTTTTGCTCCAGGAGAAACAAACTTTTTCCTTAAACCTAAGAAAGGAGAAGGTATTATAATATTCTGTGATTTTATTCTTTTTGTGGGAACTTATTTTTGCGATTGACTAATCTTTATAAAATTCTGCAGAATTAATTTTTGCGATAGTAAAAAAAATAAATTGACAGAAAAAGTTGACAATTTTCATTTTCGTCATCTAAAAAATGTTAAGATTTTCGTCTTTATTGATCTCAAAGTAACGTCAACCCACTCACTGTTGCACTCATACTTTGTTATTTCCAGTCCCCCAAAAGATCTGTGGACACTTTTTTTTAATTGAAAAATTCTGCGGAAATTTATTCTGCAATTGATCCAATTTTAAAGAAATACTCCAGGATTAATATCTGTGAATGAGAATTTTTCATGCATTCTGCGGCAATTAGAGAGAAAATTGCATAAATATCTTCCGCAGAAATTTCTACCCTTGAGGTATTTTGATTGTTGTATAAATAATAAATACTCAAATTAATTAAATTTGTTCTTTGTATCAGCGGCTAACATAGAGATTTGGAGATTACCTAAATAAATTAATGTATCTCACCTGCAAAATCCCAGACTCTTACAGTTTGGTCAAGCGAGGCAGAAACCAAATAATCTTCCGATGGGTGAAATTGGGCACACATCACATAATGATTATGTCCAGTTAATACACTACAAATAGGAGGTTATAAATTGATTATGTATGGTAGTCAGTGAAAATAAGTTAACAATGTTATTTGATCAAGAAGTCTGAATATAACTACCAGATTTCAAAGCTGAAAACTATACTCTAAAAAACTCCTCCACAAGTGATGTATGGCAGTTATATTCAGGCTTGATTAATATTATAGGAGCATCTCAAAAATATGGCAGCCTTTACATGGGCTTCTAAATGAGTTTCCCCCTAAACGAGCTTGCAATTTGTTGGTTTCTTTGGTACAATGAAAGAAATCTGTCCTTAGTGTAGGGGAGTCCTACGTGAAAATAGCCAATTTTAGCAATATTTGGGGATTAATTATGTCATACCTAATACAGTTTCTTGATTGCCAATTCCATATCCTAATTGTTTGATCATCTGAACAACTGACAATCCAGGGATATTCCTAAATAAATAATAACAATGTATTAATTACAACTGAACACATTCCAATAAATGCTACGCGTAATTCTCATATGCATGTACAGTAATAATTGTTTGATGATGTTTGAGCATAGCTTTAGGTTTGAAGTTACACTAAGAATTCACTCTTCCCCAGTGATTATTTGTCCATACTCCAAACACTGCGTGTGTAAGATATAAGTGCATCATATCATTTACAGTACTATGATTAATTGAAATATACTACTGCCGTGGCCAAAATAAGAGCAAATAATCCCATGGAAGAGATTTTGAAGCTATGCTCAACAATCACTCATCCGCAGTAATTATGTACTGTTACTTTGACCACTGTTACTGCTCATGAAAAATACATCTACTTACATGATGAAAGAAGGTTGTTCTTATATAATCTAAATGCCCAAGTAATGTGAATATACATTTCTTTTGTTTGTAATTCCACACCTAACAAACAAAAAGTAATAATTTGATAATCAGCTGTGCTATTGATATTTTATGTTGTCTGGGAGAAAAGGGAATGGATCCAGTGTTTGAAATAAGAGCAAATAATCACTGCGTGAAGGATGGATTTTTGAGCATTACTTTAGTATTGCTAGTGATTATTTGCTCTTATTTTGAACACTGGGATCTATCATAAGTATTCTAACAAAACCAGAATGAGCAGCAGTCGATGTATAATCACTATGGAGGAGGGATTTTGCAGCTTGAAGCTATGCTAAAACTTATGTCTACAGTGATTATTTGCTCTCGACCACTGCACGTATTAATACTGCTGATCTATTGAATATATGGAAGATAATATATTACACAAACAGAATATTGGGCCTGTTCATACTGTCAAATTACAGTAGGTTATTTCCTAATTTCCTAACAATAATCCACAGTATTCCCAAATTGTTCTTCAAACACAAATATTTTGGTTTTAACACACAAAAGAATGCAAGTAAATCAACTCTTTCAGCTTACAGTGCATGCAAACATGTGTTACGAGAATGTTACAATTACTTTATAGAGAGTTTACTTGTTTACCTTTATTTTGTAATCATCTCCACCAGATACAAAGAGAGGTTGATGTTCATGAAAATCTATACCTCTCACAGGACCTATAACAAAAAGATGATTTGGTGCTTTAAAAGATGATTTGGTGCTTTAAAAGATGATTTAATAAATTTGATTAAATTCGGAATAACCCTGTGAGTATATATTTCATATTGAGTAGTTTTCTTCAAAAAAAAAACCAGTCAATTTGAAGATCATTGACTCAGTACTCTTGTCTATGAATACTTTTTTTTTTAGATGTATTTAACACTTATAATATGATCCTAAGAAAGATAAATATAATAAGAGTTATACTTTCCAGATCATAAAATAAAATTTCTTAAAGGTGCTAAATATAATTAACATTGCATAAAAAACTTTCATGTGGATCAGGTAGAATAAATCCTTAACTACGTTGAGTGTGCCATTAGTGATGGAAACTTACCATCATGCTCATCAAAAGATATGCTTTTAGTGCCTTACCACCATCAGATAAATATAAGTTATACTTTCCAGATTATAAAAGGTGTGTTTTTAGTGAAGAAGACTTACCATCATGCTCATCAAAACGCTCAAGAAGGGTACACATGCGATAATCCCAAAGTTGGATTACTCCATTATGTAAACTGCATAATACCCAAGGTCTTTTTGAGTGAAAGGTCAAACCTGAAATAAGAAATTTACTATTAAATGCCTTAAACATTTATTAAATTCTCATCTTTTGATATTAGAGGATTAAAATGAAAATGAAATTCAATTTTTGAAGGTAGATGGGTCTTTATTTCTTCAATTGAGGAGGGGAGCACCATTAGCTAAAGTTTTTTCAGGGGAGGGGTGGGTTCCAACATACTGTTGTTATAGCCCATGAGCTGAGTCGAATTTACGGCTCAATTTTAGGAAAAAGCCAAATATGGATTTTTGGCATCCTTAGGGTCTCTACTTTTCAGAAAGGTATGATAACCTGTCTGAATCGGTAGCTTTTGTCCGAACTTTGGGGGGTAGAGTAAGGTCATAAAACTATAGTATGCCAATTTTATAAGGGTTTCTTAAGGAGAAGGAAATTACACCCTAAATTTAAATGACGATAACTCATGTTATATTTATATTTTTTTGATAAAACTTTCTGAAGTTGTTCATAGTACAATATATTTTGTCTTAGTACCAAAACATTTGCAAAATTTATTTCAGGGGGTAAACAACAGGTGAAATTATAGAAAAAGCAGCAAAATACCGAGTTTTTTGGATATTTTTTCTCAATATTTGGACTTTTTTCCTTGAAATCACAATAAAATATTGTTTCAAATAGAGATCCACTAAATAAAGACTGGAAACAACCAAAAACCATAGATGAAAAGCTGTTTTTAGTATTCCAGGGGGTAAACTTGGCTTAATTCTCACACTATTTAGAGTAAAACTGAATAGAGAAAGAAGGTAATAAATATGGAGTTTAGGCTAGTTTTAAAAACGGAAATACAAGCTCTTAATAGGGTTCCAGGGGGTAAATAAATCAAAAATAGCTTAAATTTTAAAATATTTATTGTTTTCTTGTAATATATAAGTACTAATCATATATAAATCAAATCAGAATCAAATGCAAGTAGTTCATTGCACATACAAGTACTTTAAATTAGTTTGTAAATAACTGTATTCAAAGATGCTATTACTAATGGTTTTTGAATTCAGGGGGTGAAATAATGTTATAGTATAGTTTTCATAATCTAAGTTCTTTTTAGAATATTTTATTGTTTACTGCAAGAATTAAAAAGTGAAGAGTGTAGTATGAAAAAAATAATAATTGTTTCTTGGTGATAAGTCTTTTAGTAGGCTTCTTCATCTGATAATTTTCCCCTAGTATCCAAATTTCTGACAGGTGGTAAAAAAAAAAAAATACATTTTTTTTCTTCTTATTTTTGCTTGAAAAACGTTCTGACCAATTATGAGGACCAAACATTTTTTCAACTAAAAATATTTTTTTTGAGCACCTGTCATGATGTGATGACGTCAATCTTATTAATGACGTCATCCAAAAATTAATTATGCCAAACTGTTAATTATGTGATGTACTAATATTCTGGAGAGTTTCAACATTACAGCATAAGCCTATCAAAGGTTATAGAGGGGAACCCCCCAGTATTAATAGGGTTAAAGGAAACCCTTTCAATTAAATCCATCGAAATAATTTTAAAGTGTTCGAAATGTCTTTATTCGAGTTTAAGTCTATGAGACACAAACTTGTAAAGATCCAAATCTCTGCTTAAAACACTGTGGCTTAAATTCGCAGAAAGTGGCATTAAGGAAAAAAATAGGTCCACCAAGGCATACAACTTGTATAATAGGGCTTGGTATCGGACTTTACGGTAATAAGAGTAACAATAAAAAATACAATTTATGAAAAGCATCACTTAACAATCTGATCTGCTACAAAACGAAGTGATTGCTTCCAAAACTAATACAATATTATTTATTGAAGAATTAATACGTATACAAAAGTGTCCCAGGGAGTTATTTATATCAATGGCTGAATTAAAGTTAAAGCAATGCTGACAATGCCTCTCCACTGTGATTATTAAGTTTTATTTTGACAATAACTGTAAAAGAAGTATAAAAATTAAAGCATATAAGTTTTAGTTACACAACTAATTAAAACAAACACGGGGAACTCCCAAGAGACTTATCTCAGAGATTTATTGAGTAGGCTTAAAAGTTAAGATAAGGTCTTTTTGCAAACTCGACAAATGTTATTGTTTCCAGTAGCTTAGTGCCCAAACTTTTGGAACAAATTTAAATTTTCGTGCTGTTTGAGTTGCTAATTAGATTTTGAGACTTTCCGTCTTAGTTGAAATTCCAAATATTTAGTTATATTTCACTTTGTCTCAAATATTTTTTTGAGGGATTGCAGGTAAGCTACTTCAATGAATCTCTTTGTTTAAAATGTTCTATTCATCATGTGATTATGAATAATTGCTCTCTTTGACAATTGTTATAATCGGTATCAGTTTAACCATGAACAAATACTTGTTTAAAGTTTGCACTAGAGATGCTAGAAAAACATTGTTCTAGCGTCTTTATTACAGACTTTGAACACGATTTTGCTCACTGGGCAATATGCTGAGAAACTTAATTAAAAATCTACTATACCTATATTTTTACAAAATAACATTTTTAAACGTTAATCGCGTTCAAACAAAATAAAATGTGTCAGTATAGCTAGTTACTATCGATATGTTGCTATCAATGCAACGTAAATAAGAGCAATAAACCTGCAAATTGTGAAATCTGGTTTGAACAACACAAAACTGTATGTAGTATAAAGTCTCACCGACCGATGAGACCTAAGAGTACTTCGAAATAAAGATTTCAACTGAATTACACGCATCTCAAAAAATTGGCATCGAGGCCAATAAAGTCTGAATATACCGACGTTTTATTTTAATTAGTTGCAATGACATTGTAGTCGTGACGTTATATGGACGCCTTATTTTGGTTATTCAAATGACGCTTTAGTCGTGACGGTATATTGACATTTTAAATTGGTTGCTTCAAATGATGCTGTGACGTTATACTGATGTTTTATTTTGGTTGGTTCTAACGGCGTTTTAGCCGTGACGTTATATTGACGTTTTATTTTGGTTGATTTAAATGACGTTTTAGTCTTGACGTTTTTTATTGACGTTTTATCTTGGTTGATTTAAATAACAATTAGTTGTGACGTTTTATTGTCGTTTTATTTTGGTTCGTTCAAATAACATTTCAGATTTAACGTTAATCAAACGTTTTACTTTGATTAAAAACGATAGTACCTAATACGAACGTAAAAAAAAAAAAAAAACATTTAAAAAACATTTCATACCCACTGGGTTAATTATTCAGTTCGAATTTATTTTCCACCAGACCTTTCCACCCCCTTCCATAACTTAGACAAACTAGTAGCATTCCACATTTCATGACAATATCATATGTATATACGCTTTCCATTTCCAAATACAATTTACATGGCTTGATATACCGGTTGCCTAACTTATAATCTCAATCCAAGCGCGTTGTTTGTTTGTTGACGTCTCGAGGTATTTTGACGTCTTTACGTCTAGGGATCGGAAGAAAATCGATGCGGCCTTTAAAGGCCGTCTTTCATTCAGACATTTTTCCTGCCTGGGCGGGAAAGTACCTCGCAGTATTTTTTCGACCCAAGTAGTAAAGATCTTCGAATGGAAAACGGCCTTAAGGTGGTTACCACGTAAATGAAACTCTTTTTTTTCTGAAACAACATATTTTAACTCTTTTTTCATGATCGTTTACAAGGTTATGACCTAAAACTTAGGAAAAAAACTTTTTTTTTGGAGAATTTTGCATAATTAGGCATGATACGCATAATTAATTAGCTTCCATTCTTTTGTGAACACTCTGTATGTTAATGAAATAGTAATTCTTTCTGCGGTATCAAGAAGCTATAAAAGACCGGAGATACTACCCATTCGCAGTAAATTTTAATCTCCTTTCAAATTTAGATCCATGATCTATAAAAAATGCAGATCGTATTATATCCACTCATTGGAATACTTTGTACTATACATTGTTATGTGACATGTTTACAATTTGAAATTATTAAATTGCAGGAAAAAGTGTCCGCAAATATTATTCTCCCTATAGTAGTTAATAACTAGACGGACGCATCATATGCGTGAACAATCTCCCTGGTATTGCGTTCCTTAGCACATCCGTTGCAATCGGGTTAGTATGAAAGTCGTTAAGGTATGTGTAACCCTTTGAGTATAATGTAATGTGTTATACATTTTCACTTATTGCGCCAAAACTAATTAATTTTTCCAAATAATTTTTTTTTGTATGAAAAAAGGAGATCTTAATCTACAACTTTAGTGTGTTTTTCAGTTTTTTATAGTAATTAAATTCCAGGAAAAAATACATAAAAAGGCGCTAATTATTTAAAAAAAAACTCATTTTACGAGCTTCAACTCTCCATTTTCTTTTTTCGAATTTTTTCTTCGCATACATCACAGATGACACGTGCTCTAACAAAGCGTGTGCGGAAAACCTTTGTTTTTGTCTAGTTTTTAGTTTATTTGATATTTACTGAATTCACGTATTTTTATTTTTAAACACTCAAACAAAGGCCTTCATATCTCGACAACCAATCAAAAGCAAGAATTTTCCGCAAAAGCATCTGCGCATGTCGAGTTTATCTTCACGTGTCAAAATTTTAAAGGCAACCGACAATTTTATATCGACTTGGAGCTTTTTTGCTAAACGCCTAATGTCTTGCTAAAGAAAAACTTCAGTTTAAAATAAATATAACTTTGCCTTTGAACTATTCATCAAGCACCGGCTATCTGCACGTGTCAAGAAATATGCCGACAATAAGTGTTTTAGTGTTCTATTGTTTTCTGTTTTATTACATAGCTTTTATTACCAAGTGGTTCTTTTTTTTCTTCCCGTAAATGGATTCGATATTCTTTTTCTAGTATCAGACATTTTATCTAAAAAGTTACAAATACATTATTTACTCTTGTTTATAAAAGTAGTACACCCTTTAAACTGAAAGTTTTTTTCACACAATACAATATAATTAGCCATTTAGAATTGCGTAAGACACGTGTCTCTTTAGAAACACATTTTGAACATCTTTTTAAAGAGCATTTAAAGTTCAACTAATATAGCTTCCTGGAACTTAAATTTTCGGATTTTATGCTCTTGTATGGTTTTTTATATATTTTCTAAGCGTTCTAGATTAATTTTTTAATTATTTTAAAAAAATCGATTCAAAGGGGTATCACATACCTTGTTTGTGTATTAAACATACAGAATATATTTTTTATACGAAAAGTCGATTTTCGTTTGCTGAACAATTATTTGATATGCAGGCAGGCAAACAGTGCAGAAAATTAAACTCAAAAGTAGAAAACAAACCGTTTTTAAAATTTATTTATTTATATATACATATATTTTTTCATTGGGAGTCGTAAGACATTTAAAATTACGATTCAACTGTACTGGGTTAACACAGCAGTAAACTAAAAAACACGAATAATTTCACATTTTGAACAGGCAATATGCTAAGATATTATTTATATAGCATATATGCACTGAACAAATCTGACAGAGGAAGTATATAAGAGGAAGTCTACAGGAGAACTCTAAGCTTTCGTCTATGACACGAGAAAAAACAACAACAACAAAAGCTACACGGATTGGGCTATTTTTAGCTCTTTGCTTTTTGCCTACCTGAGCAGGAAAATCTTCACTTTATCACTTCTTATAGCCGGTTTATATCTGTGCTTTTCTAATAAAAGTGAAAGTTCAATTCAAACTTCCACCAGATAGCTTCAAATACTCTTCCCTTCTTTTCGCATAGAAACTGAAGTAAAGGCGCGTTGTACTGCTTAGAACTTAGAACCCGCACTGACAGAACAAACAAAACACTCGCCAAGTTTTGGTATATATTTTGGAGCCAACTCGACCAGAATCAATGCCTCGATTTCACTTACTGTTAACAGGTTTTAACACGGTGCTGTATTAGCCGGGTGGGAGTGATCCGTTGCAAGAATTCGTTGCGGACCGAAGGACGGAAGGAAGGTGACAGGATTGGTAAACCAAACAATCTCTGCCTTTAGCGAGATTGAATAAATCACTTCTAAATCGACTAACAATACTCACAGTACCTGGTAAACATAGTACTCTGATAGCTGCAGTTAAAGATAAAATAAAACAAATTTTAAAAGATAAAAAGCACTAAATGAAAATACCAACCAGTAATAACGTGAAATCTTTACGTGGAAATCCTAGACGTTGCTGTATATAACCTGGTTAAGAGAACATGTCATTTAATGCAGTTAAATAAATAGTACATCATACCTATCAAATCCTTCGCTATGAAAATTCAAATTCAAATTCAGCTTCAGCTTCAGCTTTGAATTGATGATACTAAACGTCTTGATTCTATAAGAGAAATAATAAGAGACCCCGGGTTAGACATATTTGACCTCAATAAAAGTTTCTATTATTCTGCGGTTAATCATAAAATTGTGCAAAGTCGGTATGTAATAATATAACAAAAGATATCATGCTACACTGGATACCATGATTAATTAAACGCCCTCTCAAATAAGCACGCCTCTCCCTCCTTTTCGCAAAAAAATCAATAAGCGCCCCCTCGAATAAGCGCCCTCCTCGAATAAGCGCCCCCCCTCGAATGAGCGCTAGATATTGATTAAGAAAAGAAGAAACAGTATAATGCGAACCTATCATTGTGGTGTTAATTCTATTTTCCCGAAATTTTTTAAATAGCATAAGTTTTGTCGATTTAGCGCCCTCCTCAAACAAATTGAGAACTGTACACAGCACTAAACTAAAGCTGCGTGAAAGAACATCGACAAACCCAAATAAATAGAAACAAGAATAAATAAATGCAAAAAACTCACTATCTATTTTACCCGACAAATTCTGCAACTCTTCTTTTATAAAAGTGCGCGTGTCAAAAAAACTTATACATTTAAATTTATAAAGCTTTTAAAGTGTCATGAGATAACCTTAAAAACGTTAAAAACAAAAATCGTATCTAACAATTCTCATGACGTCAATAAAAGTCTCAAAAGCATCGTCAGATAGAAATTGACTTTCTTTTCTATTCCTCCTACCGGGACATACAATACTACAAATATCGGAGATATTGGCGATATGTTTCGTTAATTTCTGCCAATGGAATGTCTTGTTTTGGTTTTCACAACGAATATTTCACCTAGCGAAAATCCACTTTATTCAAAACCTTTAATTTAAGACGAAACCAATTACTTTAAAAGTTCGTTGGCATAACAACATTCTCATAAGGCGGTCAGGTGACACCAATTTCGACTAAGATAATGGCTTCATTTAGAATTCGCGCGCAGGAATTCGTCTAGTGGAAATCCACCTTAAGGTTTGAATTTGAGCAAATATGTATAACAGAAAAGTTGCTTTGTTCCATTCTATTTGGTTCAGGCAGTAGAAATGGGGTAAAACGGGAAATCCCCTCAGAAATCTCAATAATACGTGAAAAAAACTTTCGAATAGATAAAATTTATCGTATAATTCGAGTCTGAAAGCCGTTTTTTAAAATAAAAATATTTCTTTAAGGTGGTTACCATGTAAATAATACTGTAGTTTTCAGTTTTGCACCAATTTTTGATTTCTCATATTTTTTATCAT
>JAULBZ010002481.1:0-18662 GCA_032360805.1 Neoturris breviconis | reverse complement strand
TCACTGGGTTATTATATATCATTTATAATTCTGATGAAAAAATTCATTACTTACGATTTTAAGTTTAGTGTTTGAGAATAGAGTTACTCACTGTAGAGGAGGGTTTTTTTTGAGCATTGCTTAAGGCTTATATATATGAACATGTTTTTGCTCACTGGGTTATTATATATCATTTATAATTCTGATGAAAAAATTCATTACTTACGATTTTAAGTTTAGTGTTTGAGAGCAGAGTTACTCACTGTAGAGGAGGTTTTTTTTTGAGCATTGCTTAAGGCTTATAGCCTAAAGCTATAATCACAAATCACCCTCCCGCAGTGATTATACATCCTTAAAAGAATGAAGGTTACTCACTTTAAAAACGATTTGCCAACAGTTTCCAATTGGTTGATAGCAAAACATTTGGAAAGAAGATCTTTTAGTTTATTTGATGTGTTGTTATTCATACTAAGGTTTTCTATAACAAGTAGCTTTGAATTTCGAATGTGGTTGTAAAATAAATCTGCATCACAACTGTTCAATGATGAAAGTGATTCATATATACTTCGATGAAAGCCATGCGAATGGCTAATTGCAGGTCTGTAGACAAAAACAAAAATTGTGAATCTACTTTCTCAGAGATATAATTTACAGTCCTTATAAGGGATCTTTTATTGAGTAAAATCATTTGAGGTGTCAATGCAGCATAATTCATAGAGTATTACTCAAAGTTAGTCAAATTAAAATGCCTACGTCAGAAAAGATGTATTTTTGTGCATCCATTTAATCAAATGTTATAAGCGGCAAGTATTACAGAAAAAACGTATGGTGTATACATTTCAAAACTCTCATTAACCTTCTGTCAAATTTACATATTCTTCTAAATGAGGTTCTTATAGCAAAGAGTGTGCATCAGAATATTAATCCACTTATGTTTCGTGTTATGAACATACCGCAATTCTGCATCATTCCAAACTGAACTTCTCCATGCTGCTTCATATTGAATTTCCAAAAACTAACAATAAAAATATTAATTAAAAGGTTTATAAGCCATGAGACTGGTAGAAATGTATGAAAATAAATCGTTTTTTAGTTACTTCAAAACAAAAGTAAAAAATAATTTGAATAGTTTTGTTTTAAAAAACTGTTGTTTTTTATTCCTTCTATCAAATTATGATTTTCACTAACTTTTCCAATGAACAAATATAATGACACAACTTCACCACTAATGAATTTGAAAATAATCAACCGTATATGACTGTTTAAAACGTTTGCTATCAACTATGAGATACCTCATAGAAAAACATATAATTGAGTTTTCACATAGTCGCAAATGTACCAAAACTATGTCGTAGTTTATCAAAATAACGACTATATATTTTCTAATAGTTAAAATCGGTCTTTTCCCGCAAATCCATTAATAGAACACTTAATTTAATGCATAGAAAATTTAGAATGTTTCGCAGTTTGTAAATAAATCTAGAATGAAAAATAACAATCATTTTATACAAGTACAATATAAAGTCCTTATAAAATACAGAGTTTCCACATATTATTCTTACGGTATTACTTAAAACAACTAGATAACAAAGTGCTGGAAAACAAATCATGTTTCCTTATGCTTCTTGGGTTTTTTTAGCATACTGTATCAGTAGCTGGAATAAACTCCAAATAGTGAAAAAAAATATTTATATTTTTATTATTATTTATTTAATTGTACTTTTTTCAATGATTTGCTTTTTGGCAATGGATCCACAATTCCCCACATGAAAATGTAGCAAATTGATTAAATGTGAATTTGTTTTTTTCACAACACTATTTTCCAAAAGTGTCTAGCATATATTTGACTCTCTGCGGCTGTGCTTTATTTATGTTATGTGTGAACCGTTAAATCTATACATAACATTCGTTATTAGTAAACTTCATTCACTTATCACAAGAGAAAAGTTTCTTATCATTAACTAAGAAAATATTTGTAGTATTAAAAAGTTTCTTAATTTTTGAGGATCTTAGTTGAAGGATTCTCGTAGACAAGTTTCTTATAAAAAAATAAAACACGTAGAAAAAAAATACATAGTATAGAAAAGGAAAATTAAACATACTACAAGATAGCTTGTATCGTGATGCTGACCTAAGACATACTTTCTCCTATCAAATTAAGAGATATCTGGTAGTGTAGATTTTTAGAACAATATTTCTTATAATTATTCAGTTTTTTTTTAATTGTTCCTCTTCTCAAGGCAGCTATGAGAAGGGGTACTTTTTGACTTTTTCCAGATCTCCACCATCCTCCTGATAGGGGATACAACCCTCAATCTACCCTGAAACATGGCCGAAACCACTTTACAGGGGAACGAGTAGACAACAGTGATTCCAGGGACGTAGCTCAAAATTTCCCCAGAGTGTGGTATTGAACCGGGTACCTTCGGCTCATAAGCACCACTGCTTACCCACTGAGCCACTAGAAATTCAAAATTAAATATGCGCCCTGGCGCTTATTCGAATTCAACCTTTTTTAAAACATTTTTCAGTGAAAACAAAAATCCATATACAGTTTTTTGCTGTTAGATGAGAATTCAGATGATGAAGATGTAGATATTAATTAAGAAAAGAAGAAACAGTACAATACGAGCATATCATTGTGGAGTTTTTTCTATTTTTCCGAAAATTTCTAAATACCTTAAGTTTTGTTGATTGAATAAGCCCCCCCCCTCCCTTTTGAGGCTCGAAAATTAAATAAGGGCCCGGGCGCTTAATCGATGCATTACGGCAGTACGAACAGACCAATCAATTGGTTACTCTAGTACGAACAGATCAATCCATTGGTTACTCTAGTACGAACAGATCAATCAAGATCGTCAACACCTTATCTGCAGAAAACGTTATCAGAGAACTAAGTTTTTCTTATCTTCTACGAGTAGATATCCTTAGAAACAAGGCAGTATTATCATCTCATGAAAGGGTTTTAAGCTTAGTGAAATACTTTCTATTTACTCCAGGGGGTATTCTCTCTGTAAACACAATAAAAATAATGAGGTAAAGAAAATAAGAATCTTCCCCCTTGGTATCATTTACGAGAATTTCGCACTCCTCCATTGATATTATTTACAAAAGTTTTGGCATTCAGGGATTGCAAGAACAAGTTGAATTTTTTCTAATTGAGCTTTTCCCAGTTGTAGATAAAAAAAAAGGGCTACGTTCAAATGCAGAGCAGCATATTAATCTTGATTGGCTGTACAGTTTTCATCTACCAATCAGTTTGTAAGATATAATGATAAATAATTTAATATATAATAGTTTTTATTTTAAACACAACAAAAATGCAACACCTCAAAGGGTTGGAAATGAAAGATGTCGAAATAGAAGCAAATAATCGCTGTAGAGGAGGAATTTTTGAGCATAATTTTAGGCTTTGTAGACTCCTCCACGGGGATTATTTGTTCGTATTTCTATATTAGTAGTTTATTTAACAAATACCTAAAAACTATCAGTTCATGATGTCTTTGACAAGAAGGGTGCGTGTTATGTCAACGAACACACCCCAGTCCGCAGTAAAGACTAAGTTATTCTGTAAAATACACATATTTATCGCACATCATTATAGAGACATGTTTATGTACTACAGTATACTTTCAATAAGTTAAAACCCCGGGTAAGTGGAACCATTTTTCTCGGTCCTTAATAACCTTTGTTAATTCCTTTGCTTAATTGGAACCCCCTATAAGTAGTACATTCGCTAACTGGGACTTTTCATCATTAAATATTAATTTTTCATGAGGTGAAGTTTGAAATTGGTACTTGAAACTGATTAGCGGTAAGATTTATGGACCAGTGAAATATGACGTTTTTCCACCTTGTGACGTCATTTAATCTTTTTATCAATCTGTGACGTCATTTAATCTTTTTATCAAACTGTATTACCTTGTGACGTCATTTGTTGGTTTTATTGCGAAATTACGGACAAGTGGAACTACCTTCTTTGGTCCTCAGGAGGTTCCACTCATTGACAGTTTACCAGGAGGTTCCACTCATTGACAGTTTACCAGGAGGTTCCACTCATTGACAGTTTACCAGGTACCTTAGGTCTCGTGTCAAAATAACAACAACTTTAACAGAAAGTAAAAATACTTACACCGAAGGGTGTCAACAACGAATTTAAATTTGTACGAAGAGAGCATTGTCAAGATCATCGAATCCTCTGTGAATGTTATATTTTGAAACCTTATTTATATGTTAACAACAAACAAAAATATAATAACTAACCACAAACTTGTTCAAAGTCAGCAATAAATAAGCTAAACGGTCGTTCTAGCATCATTATTGCAGACTTTGAACAAGGGTATTAAGGCACAACTTCAATCCCAGCTCGTCTCTATTTTTACAGAAGTGCTGAGAATGAAGTTGTTGCGTGTCATAAAACGACACAATATTATTATGATTATTATTAAAAAATAGAAGAGAAATAATAAGAAAAGTAAGAAATGAAAGATATAGAAAAATGATGACATTATATACAAATTTTCACCATGTTATTATTAGTAAGTGAAGAGACAATTGTGATGTTTCGGATATTTTTACTGCACCAAACAAAACCAAGCTGATACCTTAATTTTAACAAAGTCATACGATCAGGTTTCTATTGTGTGACGTCAATTTCTACCAATGAAATGTCTTTTTGCTTCGTGGAAATTAACCTTAATAGTCCAAACGAAAGATTTATCTAGCCTCGACTGGAAGCAATTTAAACATTACGCAATCTAGCCTCGACTGGAAGCAATTTAAACATAGCATATCTTACAAAGTACTTCATTCAAATTATACAAAGACACTACATTTCTAAGTAAGCTAGATAATAACACTGTGGAGAAGAGCTAATGAGAGCTAACAATTGGTTTTTTGACACACCGAAACCAATTAATTTTCAGTTTCCAGTCTAGTTTAAAATATCTATCTATGTATATATGTAGTCTGTGAAACAATAACTTAAAACGACTATCAGTGTTTGAAATAAGAACAAACCATCACTATGGAGGAGCTTCAATAAATCTTGAAGATATGCTCCTCCACAGTGATTATTTAGTCTTATTTGGACCTCTGAATATATACATGTCTTTTTTATATTAAACAGCAAATGAAGAGGTTGAAGAAGAATGTTGTCTTCTTTCGATAGCGTTTGGAATTTCATTTATTACATACACCTCGCTTGTACCACTGAATATCGGTTTGTTATTATCCACATGAAATTTTACGAGATCGCTTACATTTTCGAATGAATGATCACGTGTACGTACCTAGAAATAATGTAGATATTGATTGGTTCGTTTGAGAAGAAGAAACAAACACCCTTCTGTATAGAGAGATACTACACACACTTATTTTGACATATTTTCATAAGGGAGTTAAGAGAAACAGTTTATATCTCATAACTTAATCAGTACTTAAAATATGAGCACTGTGGAAGAGGGATTTTTTTTAGCATGGAGCTATGTTCAATAATCTCGCCTCCACAGTGAATGTTTGTATTTCTAATATACCTTTCCTTGTGGATCAACAAGCAATAAGTGTCTATACTGTCCATCTCTCATCCCTGATAAAACATACTGTCCTTCGGTACTTCCACTCTCACGGACTAAAAAGTCGCCATCATTTTTTATCAATTTTTCTGCATCATTTCGTGAGATGTTACCATGAAACCACTTTTCAAGATGGCATTTTTCAGATATTGTACGATGCACTTGAGAATATGGAGGTGTTGACGATGTTATGGATGATATAGAAACTTCTCGATATAGAGGAGTCTTTGGAGGAGGTATTGGTTTCTTTTTTGCTTCTACTGCAGACAAATAAGTACTATCCGAATCAAAACCCCATCCACTATTTCCTAATAGAAAAGAAATATTAAAGGTCATACTCTGTAAACCCGAGCTATTTTTTGCTTTGTAAACGAAAGTACCCTTCTCAAAGGGTAGATATCCACTAAATATAGAATTTGCTGCGTATTCTAAGGATTATAAACTCGAAGATTAGGTATGATGACATATGCAGATATATTTCGTACAGATGTCATAAAATTATCTTTTAAAAGAAAAAACATATGAAAAACATATAATCAACATGGTCAACAATGACAAAAAAACTAGCTACTTTTTTATTTCGTAAATCAAGCCTCACATGATATTTTTTAAAATATCAGATTAATTGGAATTGTTTTATTGATATCATTCTTACTAATAATAATTGTTTTGCTTTAACAGTAACAACCTCATTCCAAATCTCCCTTTTATAGGTTACATCTCTTTTGTAGTGGCGTTGGGGAAATTCGTCGTCCACCGTTCCACCGTCTACCCTGCCACAGTTCGTGTCCACCGTCCACTGTCTGTGAACCACCGCCTGAAGTAATATTTTACAGACCAGATTTTTCTGATTTTTTTAAAAAAAAAACTGATTTTCTTAAAAAAAATTAAAATTGATATTTTGCAGACCAAATATACTTTTTTATATATATGTTTTACTATACTTGAACACAAGCTGAGTAACAAAGTATTATAACCATTTCATAAACCAAACTCAACCAATCCATGAACCTACATCATGTCATAAAAACTTTAAAACCATATAACCATAACCATACCAAACAACCACTCATGCCGTGCCTTAAACCATAGTTATAAGAAAAAGGGGTAGTCTGGAAACACGGACGGTCCATACCGATTCTGTTGTTAAACTTCAGAATACTGGGGTGGCCCGAGCAAAAGAGTGTCAATTTTAAAAAGATGGCAGGGAACCAAGAAGATTTCCTGTTTGGCGATGATCTTGATGCTATTTTGGCTATTATTGCAGATATGCTTGATAATGATGAAGAATTCAACGCAGAAATGAATGTAGCAGTCAATAATATTTCTGCTTCCCAAGAAAGACCGTCATTTGCCTGTGCTTTCTGCGACAAAGTTTATCTTTCGATGGGAGGTTTATAATTTGCAAGGATCTTTAGGCCATTTCTAGGTACTGGATGTACATATTAAAATTTACCCTCACGGAGTTTTTACGCTACTTTGAAGGAATAACATTCCTGAACGGCGATAGCGCTGTATTATGGAGATAACTAAAATTTTGGTAAGCGCTACAAAATTAGGTTGAGTGCGGCATATTTCACGCAATCTCCATTATGCGCGACCAGACTGTAATCAAAACAAGTTTACAACTGAAGGTTAAGACCTTATTTTTGCAACAAAAACACACGTACCTTTGCTAAGCCGACTTTTCTTCAATACCGAATGTTAACTGAAGTAACCTTATTGCCATTTATAATGTTTTTTCATAAATGTGCGGCTATGAACATTTATAATGTGTTTTTTAAATGTGTGGCTATGAACATATATCTGGATCTCCAGGGACAATCCACCCAACACTTCTGATTCGCTCTGCCCCTATCCGCTTCGCCGTACTTGACTAGCTTACCACCCTCCTTTTCTAAAGTTTATTTAAAAAAATAGAAGTTACCTTCTCCATTAATTTCTTTTAAAACTTTAGGATCATCATAATCATCATGAACTTGTTGTTGTTGCATATGTTGACGAACAGCTTGTGAAGCGATAGGATTATCATAAACAGTTGCGTAATTAAAATCATTTTGACCATATGATGCACCAGTAGCAAAATTTAGTTCAGGGTTATCATATGTTGCTGATATAAGACTACTTTCATTACGCTGCAGTGTATCATAACCACTTGACTAAAAAACAAAGAAAGAAAAAAGAATAGACCTTGGCAATGAAAATGAGGCATTCGTTGTTTAGAGCACAACTTGTTAAAATGCAATGAGTAAACTAATAACTGAGGTTTGTGAGCAAAGCTTGAGGCCTTATATAGCTTGAATCTGTGTTCAAAAACAAAACTCGAATTCACTTCTTGAAAGTATTGTTTAGTGTTTGCTTCTTACATTCACTTTTTTAGGTTATTTAAATGCTTAATGTTAGATCATAGAAAAAGAAACCCAAAGGTATGGTATTGAAAGTAACCCACCAAACCAAGTGAAAGTTAAACCTAAGCACAATAATATGATTTGCATACACACATTATACAGCATTTGAAATATGTCTTTATTAAGAGGGTAAAGTTTCAGATCCAACAAACAATTGAAACACATTTTTAAAGGTAAAATTATGTCAGGTCACTGTGCAGGAAAATGGTGAAATTCCATATCAAAATTAAACACCCAAACTTTACATGGCATCAGGATTTCATGTCCTTATTAAGTTGATAGTGAAATTTTATATCATAGCCTGAAGCAATGCTCAAATATCACTCCTCTAAAGTGGATATGAATTGCATACACACATTATACACCATACATTACTACACATCATAGCATTATATACCATGTATACTATACATAATAAAGTATACTTTAACTTATAATATATTTATGTTATTTTGTGAGACTATAAAATATAAGTACATTAAACACAATTTAACTTTCAACTTGTGACATTTAACTAATATACATAAGATCTAATAAAAGGTGGTTCTCATCATCTGTTGTTAAAACTAAAAAGAAAGATAATAAATATAACAATGCAACAGAAGAATACATTTCCCTTATTTAATTTCATTTTATTATAAAATAAAAAATACATTTAATTTACAATGGGAATAATTAAACATTATATACTTATTTCAAAATTGAAGTAGAAATCAAAATTCTTAAAATATAGCCTAAAGCAATTCTCAAAAATCACTCCTCCACAGTGGATATGAATTGCATACACACTTTATCATAGCATTAGTACACACCAAATTAAAATAAAGAATACACCTATGTTATAAAGACTTAATATATGTTACACTGTATAGGCTACATTTAGATTATTATGTATAGTATAGGATATGCTTTGATCATACATATTATATGCATATAGAAACCATGTATTTATTTTAAATGTACTTATAAAAGTGACACTTAATTTATTAAGTTATTACTTAGGTGGTTGTCATCATCTGTTATTAAAATTAAAAAGAAATAAAGAATAATGAAATAGAAGATTACATATTCATTAAAACAATTTATTCTTTTATTAAAAAATTTTTTCTCTGTTGAATTGTGTATTGTCATTATATTTTTAATTTTTAATTTGCATTTACAGTAATCTCCACTTCCCTCTTATCATTTTAGCATGTTATTTGGGTGAATGTGGTCAAAACCTCATAAAATTCGCTGAAAAAATCCCTTTTTTGCCAATAATTGGCCCCAAATTGACGAAATTGAGAAAGAAGATCTCGTAATATTGCCTAACAAAATTTCAAGATGGTAACATGCCTTAATTTGGCCCTTTTTGCCCAAAACTCGAGACTGAATAGAAAAAAAGTGAAAAAAAATTGGTGAGCCTTTCTAGAATATCGCAAAATAATGCTGGTACCAAATTTCAAAATGATAGCACTTCGGAACCACGGTCTGTTAAGAAAAGCAAGCTGCCACCGCCACCACGGCAAAGTGATAGCAATAGCCCCTCCAAACTTTGTTTGGTAAGCTAAAAAAGGATCTTAGAATTTCGTTCAAAGAAAGGTAACTTTTTTTTTGGTGAGGTGAAAAATTTTAATTTAAAGCAATTCAAGAAAGATGAAATAATTGATTTGTGCGAGACAACAAATTGCTGCGATAGCCAAAAGACGACATTCCATTTGCCAAAATTAACATCACGATCGTGGGATGCCAATTTCTACCAATGGATCGTCTTTTTTCTCGTGGAAATCTCGTGGGAATCCACGTTTATGTCAACACGTTTGCAATGGATTGGTTTCTTTAGAGTTGATAACCAGTTGTTATACATTGTAAGATTGCTGGCCTTTTTATGTACATAATAATTCAGAGACGGATATCTACTGCGGAGAAATATTTTACTCGATATCTCGAACTCTGTTGGAGATTAAAATGTCAATGTTGAGAGTTCGACTTATACTTTTTTTTAAATAATCCGTTACTTAGCGTTGTTTGAAACAACAGGGATAGTCCTGATATATTCGCAAATTATCTTAATTTATGTTGATCAGTGTCTTACAAAACATCAATTTAGACGTGAAACCAAAAAAACTAATTCATAGACTTTGACCTGAAAATTTTGAGAGAAGCTTGCTCAAGAGACTTAAAAATCTGTTCGAGATACCGAGTAGTTATTTAGCTAGAGTAGTTATTTAGCGAGAGGAATGGCAAGCTTTTTGTTTGAGAAGTATTCAAGATATGGAGAATCAACTGTAATTTCATCTTCAAAGCTGAACACTATACTCAGAAACACTCCTCCAGAGGCGATATCCGGCAAGTATATTCAGGTTTGTACTGACGTTACTCCGTGCTTTAGTAGCACCACCAAACAAATGACTATATGATGGATCATCAGCAGAATCTTCGTCTACAGGTTTGTTTGTTTCTGTATACTCATCATAACGTGGAGAATCAAACACAGGGTCTGTAAATCTAAAAGAGATAGAGAATCAAACACAGAGTTTGTAAATCTAAAAGAGATAGAGAATCAAACACAGAGTTTGTAAATCTAAAAGAGATAGTGCTGGAAATAAGAACAAATAATCACTGTGGGGGAGTTTCAAAGCCTGAAGCTACATTATTATATACCTCAAAAATCCCTCTCACTCTTATGTCAACCATCGTTAAAACATTACAAATAAAACTAATTCCAGTAAATATTTGTTCCAAGTTTGCAGTAAAGATGTTTTTAATAGCTTCCACGATTGATCGGGAATAAACTTTTGCAGATAGATAGAGTACAAAGGTAGCTTCCACGATTGATTGGGAATAAACTTTTGCAGATAGATACAGTACAAAGGTAGCTTCCACGATTGATCGGGAATAAACTTTTGCAGATAGATAGAGTACAAAGGTATCTTTCACGATTGATCGAGAATAAACTTTTGCAGATAGATAGAATACAAAGGTAGCTTCCACGATTGATCGGGAATAAACTTTTGCAGATAGATAGAGTACAAAGGTAGCTTTCACGATTGATCGGGAATAAACTTTTGCAGATAGATACAGTACAAAGATAGCTTTCACGATTGATCAGGAATAAACTTTTGCAGATAAATAGAGTACAAAGATATTACACGTAATATTTACAGCCTATTCATGTGATTACTTTTTCCAGAAAAAATCTCTATAATTAACAGTTTTAAAGGAATAAACTTTCACGGAGCACATATTTTCCATAGGATAATATACTTTATATGCAAAGGTTCTATTCCTTAAGTGCGTTAGTAAGTACTAGGTTATAAGTGCGTTAGTAAGTACCATGTTATAGAGATTTAGTGTCATACCAGAGAGTAAGGCTTGAGATATTTGGATGTAGTTGAGAACCAGGTTTCAGAATTTCGATTGTTAAGGTAAGATTAAGTAATTCAGTTGTTAATAATCAAAAGTGATCAAAGATATAACTGCACATTCACCTGTGGAGGAGTGATTTTGATCATTGCTGAAAACTGTACTACAAAAAATAAACTCGTCTACAGGTAATATCCAACTGTTATATTAAGGATTGAATAACAATCACTGTGGTGGAGAGTGATTATTGAGTAATTTATTATTCTAAACGCAGTTAGTAAACTTACAATGATGATGTATTGGTTAGTAATTAATGCTGACTCATCATTATTTTTCTTTGTTAGTATTAGTTTGCTTATACTATTAAAATAGTTACATTATTATAGCTTTATCTTACTTTTCTGGTACTTCAAAAAATGTCAACTTTTGTGGAAGAGGAGGCACTCCACTGGGTGGATTATATGATTTGCCATTTGACTTTGGCCTCCTAAACAAACAATATTTAGATTTAATCAATAAAACATTTACAGTTTTCAGTGCTTGAATTATAAGAACTGTGGAGGAGGGATTTTTGAGCATAGTTTTAGGCTTGGTAATTTGAAATTATCCTCAAAAATACCTCCTCCACAGTGATTATTTCAAACACAGCAACATTATTTGTGAATATGTTATTTCCGTACTCCACTGACAGCTCAGGAGGAGAGTACTAATCCAGCAAACTTGCAATTGATTGGTCTTCTTAAATGGAGTGCCAATTCATTTATAAGTAGTACACCCTTCTTCATGATTTTATAGTGTTATGTATGCGACTTGTGCATTTTATTTTAAAGTGCATTTTAGAGATAAACTTCCATAATGTTTTAAAGTTGTTGAATTCTTTCACAAAACACTTACCTTTATGACAAATTGTACTATACAGGATATTTCACTTACAAGACTTACCTCCTGATGACAGATTGTACTGTATAGGATATTTTTCAAGATTTACCTCCTGATGACAGATTGTACCATATAGGATATTTTTCAAGATTTACCTCCTGATGACAGACTGTACCATATAGGATATTTTTTAAGACTTACCTTCCAACAACAGGTTGTATTACAGGATTTGTATTCAAATATTCTTTATACTTTAATTCAAATGCTTGACCAATCGTCAAAATAATATCTTCAGCAAGACCAACATCGCATTCAAATACAAAACATGCTAAAATGTAAACGATACAAAGTTTTATACAACCTAGTGAGTGGGCAATAACTTGTTCAAAGTCCACAGTAAAGACACCAAAACAATGTCGAACAGACTTTGAACAAGTTTTTGTCCATTAGGCAAACTTCGTGCTGAAAATAACAGTGAATAATCACAGTGGCAGAGTGCTTTTTTGAATGGATGTTTATTTGAGGGAGATACTTATTTAAAGTGGGCAGTTATTAGAAAATAAAGGAATAGTATCAAAAATGAAGAATCTTGACAAGGAAATAAAAACAAAACCTTTCACAAAAAGTCAATGAAGTCATCATTCAAATCATCGTTTGGTTGACATTCATTTGGTGCCTCTCCGATGTCATTGTCTGCTACAGTTTTGAACAGATTATGTTTGGGCTCATTTGATTGCCCCATTTAGGCTGTAAAAAGGTTCCTTCAATGCTAAAGATGGGATGCTACTTGGAGGGGGGTGATAATTAATATTTTCCATCACGACTGGATGAAAACAAAAAGGGGATTTAGAAACATCTTCCGAATGAGTGTAACAATGATGAGCATCTATGGTTTTTATTATGATAAATTTCATCAGAATTTCAAATGAACAACAAGTTAATGTTCTTATAACTGATAAGCATGATCGTTGACACTATTCTCACCTCTTAGATATTTTTGGTCTTTTGAAATATATCCAACCATATTTTTATATTCCTGAAAGTATAATTATAAAATAAGGTCTAGCTTTGAGTTTTGTCTAAAAGATCATAGTACAATCATAAGTATTTCTTCCTTTTTTGTCTAAAGGAGGATCATAGTACCTTAAGTGTATTAATTTTTGCGCGGATTAGATTTCGCGGATTTCGCGGATTTTGGGGTGCTCCGCGAAATTAAATCCCCGCGAAAAATCTAAAACTTAGTCGTCCACGAAATTAAATCCCCGCGAAAAATCTAAAACTTGGCCGTCCGCGAAATTAAATCCTCGCAAAAAATCCCAAAAAAATCCAAAATATATCTGGGACAATTAAAGCAAAAAGACAAATAGTTCAGAATAAGACGTTTCCACGAAAAATATAAATCAGTTAGAGTCCAAGCTTGAGGTTAATGACAACAATTTTTTTTTGAATTTGCACATCTTGACTTTTGAAAAGATCTCAAATATCTCTCGATTTTACTTTAGTTATTGGTGCAACAGTGATTTTTGATTGTTTTCTTTTAAGTAAAACTCTTTAACCAAATCTTCGTACTTCTTTAAAATATTCATGTTGAAGTATGTTGGTGTCGCGTTACCGTTATCTTGCAAGGAACTTCAAGTCCATCTTGAACAAGAGGAGAGCTTTTGTAATGATCGAAAATGATTTCAATCGTTACCCAATTTCCAGAAAAGCAAGACCCAGACGTAAACACCAGAGCTAACGAAGATGACTCGGAATCGGAGTACGAACTTGATATAGAAAAAGATGGAAATACATTTGATTTTTTGTTTAAAATTATTTGTAAAGTCTTATGTTATTGAAATGTTCTTTATGTTCAACCGCGAAATTAAATCCCCGCGAAAACTCCAAAATTTGGCCGGTTGCGAAATTAAATCTCCGCGAAAAATTTAAAAATGGGCCGTCCACGAAATTAAATCTCCGCGAAAAATCCAAAATTCGGCGTTCGCAAAATTAAGTCCGCGCGAAAATTAATACACTTAAGGTAGCAGTTTTCCCCAAAATTACAATCACATCTACAGAAATAATGACGTCATCAGAAAAATTCCGACAAATGAGAAAGTATTTTTTTGCTTTCTTGTTTATATAAGCCTAGTCTATAGCCCAACCAAGTTTTTTTGTCAATTTTATGTCGTTCTCGAAATATAAAGCGCAGTTCAAATTGACTAAATTCTAAACCAAAAGTACCGGAATCACGAAAAGACGTAATAATTTTTAACAAATATGCCTCACTTATTAGCTTTGCTCATTTTCGTTTGCTTTTATGAAGCTAGTCCTCTGTGTTAATATGGTCGTTCAGATCCTTGTCTGTCTGTCTTCTGCCTTCTTCGTTGGCACGTTTGTTCGAAATCATAGAGACAGAAATGGAAATTAACCTCGCCTGTTGGTTATATCCCATATCCCTCTTTCGTCTTTTTCACGGGTTTTTATGGACCGTAAGTACTGACTATTATTTTTGCCCAAAATTTGCCATTGGAGGGAATAAATTTGAACAATAATTTGGATTGAGAACAGAGTCTTATTGATGGAATATTATTCAAATAACTTAACCCTTTTTGATCCCGAAATTTTGGTATAACTTCTGATTTGCCACCCTGATTAGGTCTACATTTTGTGACTTTTCACGTTATTGCATTTAAAAACTGCTGACAGAAACATTTTCCTAAAGATTATCTCCAAACAGACCTAGGACTGCATTGGGCCCTCGGGCCCGGAAATTTTAAACAACAAAAATTATTTAAATATGGTGTTATTTTTGTCTACAAGGCATTACAACGGCTTTTTATCATGTAGTAGTTAAAAAACCATTCATAATTCGCAAATTATAGCAAAATCATTATTTTTAAAATTTTAAAACGGGGTGTAGTACATTAGAGACCCCCGGATTATTATACCCCTTAAAAGACTGAGTCATATATGATACTTGGCAAATGCAAACAAATAGAAATTAGAAATATTTGACAAGAAATTTTTTTTACGGGCCAGAATATACCATTTTTGTGCCGAAAACAGGTTCAACTCTCCATAATTCTAGCAATATTTACAAGTTTTCCAATGATATTTGAAATGTATTGACCCACTCATGTGAGAACATTTTAATGCCACTTACAAGATCGTGTGACTTAAAGGTTTATTTTACAGAATAGAATGGAGTGTGTGAAATAAGCCGAATATAAAGTTTTCTTTTAAATAAACACAGGGGATCGATTAACTTAATTTGTGCCAAAGGCATTTAGTGTGTAATTAATACTTTGTTATTTATCATAATTAGGCGTTCATGGAATTGAAATTGAAATTTTAATGTCCACAGAATGTAATTTCTGGATAAAAATGGATTACAATGCCTATAAACTTTGCCTATAAAATGTTGCGAGAAACTTAAAATCTAAGAATCACAAAGTCAAATCATACAAAAAAATCCCCAAAATGATGCAACAGAAATGGTTAAAAACAAAATATAATCCAGTTTAAGTGTAAACTAAAAACTGTGTTTGGTTTTCTTTTTTTTTTAATTTGTTTGAGAATTATTGTGCATTTGATGCAAAAATTAAAATCTTAGAACGTTTATCCAAAGTCTGAGTTATACACAGATTTTTTATAAGCATTTTGAAAATTGACTGAGGCTCGGTGATGCCTAATTTCTAAACACAATTTCTCATGTTTCTATGGATACCCCTTCGAAATAAACATGTTTAGTCAACGTTTCGAGACACGCTCTTTATTTTTAAACAATTATTTTTTGTAAAACTTTGTAATGTCAGGGATCTTGAATATTACAGGGGTCAATTTTCAGTCTGACGATGCTTACAAAGGTGTTTCTTATAATATAAAATAAAAATCGTGTATACGGGAAGAATGGCTTGAATCCAATATGACGGTACCTCCATTGCACAAGCTACATTTTCTTGAAACATTGAACTAGAGATTGCCAATGTAATAGCAATACAGAAATGCTTAATGCATAAAGGTTGCTTTCCAATAGTTGGAAAATTCACTGTGAATGTCAAACGAAGACATTTCATTGGTAGAAATTGATATCACAATCATGCATCGCATATTTCTATCTATGGACTGCCTTCTTTTGATTGCCATAGCGATTTGTCCATTTTGTAGAAAACTACGTTAAAGACTGATTTTCAAAACTGTTACATACCTTGATTTCAAGTCTGTATTAACCTTTAAAGTGAATGTATTTTTTGGCATATCTAAATCTCTATACCACATTTCACTGTAACGGACAATACATATATAATCGTTGGATTGTAGTTTTAATAATTTAAATACTCCCAATATAAGAACTGTTTTTTCGTATTGACACAATATCATGAACAGTTTCACTGCAGTAGTTTTCCAAGGATATATCTCTTTGTAAAGAAATGAAGCATTTACGCTATATGGCAGACGTAATGTATGATAATGAATGCCGTAGTTACAAGCCTGTATTGCTTCGGCAAGATCTGTTTTTGATGAATCAAATATAAGCATGGCTTTTCGTTTGAATTGCTGAACTAAATGATGATATGCGCATCCATTGAATAGTTCCTAAAAAAGCCGCAAAAAATTCAGATTAATTCAAATTAATCTCTACAAATTATATGCATGTTTATTTGGAAGTATTTCTTTTCCCACCGTGATACACTAAAAATAATTGTACATTTGAAATAATCACAGATATAGTGAAATCAAGTTTTTTCACAAAAAGGAAGTTATTGTATTGTAACAAGTTCTATGTTGAGCAGCAAGGGCCTTGTTCAGTGTTTTAACCCTATTCAGGCCTAACTTTTTATGGCTCTGAATAGTCGGGCCAGGCACCACCCCTCCCCCTCTTCCTCCATAACTTTTGATGGAATCATGCTGTATTACTCACGATGACGTCTTAACTGGAAAACAGGTGGTGCAAGAAATGAAATTTTAGGTGAAATATAAAAATTATATAAAAACTATGGGCCCATTCGTTTGGTAACTTTCTGCATGCAGTAGGTGCAGAATTTGCAGCAGTTGTTATTTCTTTGGTCTTTTCACTGCATTTTCTGCATGCAGAAAACAACTTACTCCAGGAGTAAGTTGTTTGCTGCAAGTGATGCAAATACTGCAAAATTTCTTACCTTTCTCGGCTAAGCGCGAACAGCCATTTCTTTCGTACCACAATTTTTGCAGAATTTGCAGAAAAAAACATAAATTTGATACGTTCCGTAATTATTCGTAATTATGCGGCGAGATTATAATTATGCGAAAAATGTAAACAAAATAGTTTGCAATGTAACTTAATTTCAAATCCCAAAAACTGAATTCGAACAAAATTATATCTATTGTCAAGGTAGTTAATGGTTAACTTATATGTAAACAAAGTTTCATCAGAAGTGGATGCAAAGGTTACGTAAAGAAGAAGAAAAAAGAAAAGTGAGGTAAGCATTATTTAAGACTGTGAATTGCTTGAAAATCTTGAAAAATGTAGATAAGGATGCGAATTCATGGCAATTACATTCGCATTCTTTACTTCCGCATTTTTTTCTTCCCTTACTTTTCCGTGCCTACTGCAATTATTAATTATTAAGTGTTCTTTTTTATGGTCTTTCTATGGTGTTCGCTTTGCTATTATTGTTATTTTTGTTTCTTTTAAGATTATCTATTGTATATTATGTATTCTGCAATGCTGAATAATGATGCCTACGACGATGATGAGGATAATATGTGTTCAACAATTGATCGCTCGTGGATCGCACAATCGCCAAATAACATTGAAAAAAATACAAATATAACTTACAACAACAAAAAACTTAAAATGACAATTAAGGCTGCTAGTAAAGCTGAAAAACCCCGCAAAAAGGCAATCAAGAAGAAAAACGTAATAACCACACTGAAAGACTTCGTAAATACTAAAAATAATAATTATCCTTTAAGTTGCAGTTCCAGTTTTGATTCAAGTATTTCGAAAGATGCGGTTGTCCCGATACAAGAGGCTTTCTTTTTTAAAAATGAGCTGACCTCTCTATTAATCGAAAAGTATAAACAGCACAAAGACAAATTTAAAAACATAAACTTCACTTCAAAAAAAGTTTGGGAGATTATCGCTGACGAAATGAAAAAAGAGATGATTAAACGTGCCTACACAAGCTTCCCTACTCCAAAACAATGCAATAATCGTTGGACAACAATTAACAAAGCGTATCGCACTGTTGTTGATCACAACAGAAAAAGTGGCAACGATAGGAAAACGTGTTTGTACTTTAACGAACTTAACGAACTCAATGAAAACCGCCCAAATGTAAACCCAGTGGCAACATTAAGTTCATCTGGAATGGGTAACACCAGACATGCGCCTACTAACAATTATAATTACTCTGAATCTGACGACGACCAAGACACTAATGAAGCAGAGGAAACGACCAAAAAGAGAAAAAGAAAATATACCTCTAGCGTTAAAGAATCCACCAATGCCATT
>JAULBZ010002480.1:0-18663 GCA_032360805.1 Neoturris breviconis | reverse complement strand
GCACTTCACCTCCGGAGGGATTCTTTAAAATAACACTACTTGCACCATGTAAGTCAGCATGGACATACAAATCACCTTAATACAAAGAAAACGCGGGTACAGTAGTTAGAACAAAAATAAAAAAACCCAAGCCTGAATATAACTGCTGGACACCATCTGTGGTGGAGTGTTTTTTGAGTATAATGTCCAACTTAGAAGCTGCACACTATGCTCAAAATACACTCATCCAGAGGCGATGTCCGGCAGTTATATTCAGACTTGTAACCTGTGTGATTTTTGCTATTCAAGTGTAGCTTCAAATTCGTAGGACTAAAGCCAAGCTCAAAATCCACACCCCTACAATGATTGTTTGTTCTTATTTTGACCTGACACATGCAGTCACTGCTCTACAGAGCGCTACGAAAACAGATTTTGTTTTAAATCAAGAAGTATATTTTCCTATTTTGAGAACCGTCTATGTTTTAACTGGACAATATTTATGATGAAACCAATCGATCATAAGATCATTGATGTCCCACTCTTGTTCACAGATGATTTCATAACTGTTAGTTTTATACACACCAGCTTTTAAATATCTTTTAACAATCAATTCATTTTGTTGTTGGTCTCGCCCACCTATCACCAGATAATTTTCTGAACTGATGAACCAATAGAACTTTTCAAACCTACAACAAAATAATAGTGGCTAACAAGAAAAGTATTGAAAAGAAAATTATAACTGTGGAGGAGAAGTATACTTAATTATCTTTCACCCACAGAGATTTTTTGTTTTTACTTTCAGTACTGCATAGTGAGCAAATACTTGTTCCAAGTCAGCAGTAAAGACGCTAGACTTAATAGTGTTATTAATTGATTTCATAGTGTTTCCAGTTTATTGACATAAAAACCCTCATTCACAGAAGTAATATTAGAATTCTATTTCACTTCTTGGGAATTTCTACCTTCTTGAAGAAACTCATACCAATACTTTGTTCTTATTTTACTGATCAATTTGAAGAAACATTATTCATACCAATACGTTTTTCTGGTTTTACTGATCAACTTGGATGTTTGAACTTCTTTCAATGTCTCTTTTGTTTTCTGCTCAGCAGATTTTAAGGCCTAAAAATGTTTAAAGAAAACACTGTCAGATCACATGGTCATGTTAAATATGGCAATTTTTGGCTTATCTGTTGATAGAGATAAATCACCTAAAAAAGGTTTCCACTCTATCACATGTTTCACTATAGCCTCTGACAAACTCTTAGTCTTCATGTGACAGAACTGTTTCAAATAAATAAGAGAAGGCGAAAGTAATTGTGTCTTCAACCAGTGTTTGGAATATTTTTAATGGATATATAGTAGACACATTGGCATACATTGGATAACTGTTTTCATGGTAATGGACACAAAGTAGCTTTGTGGAAGGTTGACCAGAAATCCTATAAAATACTCTTATTTTAGTGCTGGAAATATGTCGACTATGCTCTGGTTACGTGTTCTTATCTTTTTAGTGCTAGTTATTGCAACTTGACAAAGCTGTATAACAATGTTTAAGGATGAAATAACTTTTTAAATGCATGCATAGACTTTTATTCTAACCTTTTTAGATGCTTGCATGGTCTTTTGTTCTTTGGAAGCTGCATTTCTTCTTTTATCATGCACACTAAAACAAACACCAATATGTAAAATTTAAATTCTGAGAATTGTGTTATGGTACGAAAGTTTGCAATTGATTGGTTTACTGGTAGAAAAAAATTAATTACAAAATCAAAGGTACAGTGTGAAAGTAGCCCACTAAACCAAGTGAAAATTAAACCTAAGCACATAAATATTATTTGCATACACACATTATACAGTGTTTAAAATATGTCTTTATTAAGATGGTAAAGTTTCAGGTCCAATAAACAATTGGAACACAATTTTCAAGGTAAAATTTTGTCAGGTTACAGCGGAGGAGAGTAGTGAAATTTCATATCAAGGATAAGCACTTAAATATTACATGGCATTAGGATTTCATGTCCTTAATAAGTTGATAAAGTTTCAGGTCAAATAAACAATTGAAACACAATTTTCAAGGTAAAGTAAAAATTATGGCAGGTCACTGTGGAGGAGAGTAGTAAAATTTCATATTATAGCCTGAAGCAATGTTCAAACATAACTTCTCTACATTGGATATGAATTGCATACACATATTATACATCATTACACATCATAGCATTATATACCATGTATACTATGTATAATAAGGTATACTTTAACTTATAATATAATTATGTTGTGCTGTGGGATTATGAACATGCTTTAATGATATTATAATGTTCTCTAAAAAAATAATTATATACCTATTTTAGTTCTATTTAAAAATACATATAGGATGTTCTTACTGCCCTTTTTATTTAATACTTTCATTTTATATAAAAAATGGTTTTTACTAGCTGATGTTATTGAAACTAAAAAAATAAAAAGGCACTAGAGAACAATGTAACAGAAGAATAAATTTTCTTAATTATTCATTATTTTGTTATAAGATTCTTTTATTAAAAAATTCTTACTCTGTTGAATTGTGTATTGTCATTGTATTGGGAGTAATTATTAATGTTATAAAAAGCAAATTATACTCTTAGTAGTAACTAAATGTTTTACAACCCTAAAGTGGACATAACATTAATAGTTATTTCAAAATTGAAGAAGGAAGCTTTGCAAAATCAAAATGGAGACTTCAATTCTTAAAATTTAAAAAATTATTTTTATAAAAAATATCATCTCAAAAAATTGAGAAGGGGGCTTCCCCAAAATACAAAATGTCTGCCAAAAAATATCCATGGTCGAAGTCTCATAGAAAAGTTATTTTTTAAAAAGTCCAGATTCTGGTCAAATCCTTATAAACAGTAAAAAAAATCACAGAGTCTCACAGAAATCATAAATATCGATAAAATTTTCTTAATCCAAATGTGACTCTGGTCAAACCCTTACAAACAGAATTAAAAACTTCCTAGACTTCATAAATTTTGAAAAAATCCCTTTTTTGTCGATACTTGGTCCTGAGGTGAAAAATGTTTGGCCATCAATCTCGTAATGCCTAGAATGCCATAACCATATTTCAGGACGGTACCACGCCTTTTCGGTCTATTGGATCGAAAACTCAATTTGGACCCTTTTGGCCCGAGTAGATGAAATCAAAAAATGTTTGTCAAGCCCTTCTAAAATATTGCAATCAATGCCGGTACCAAATTGTGCCGCCTAAACCACTGCAAAGTGATAGCAATAGAAATCCAAGAATTGTTGAAAAGCTGTTCTTTCTCAGTGGAAAACTAAATGATATAAGATGAAATATGATATACCTGATCATAAATCAGATGGCACTGTGCTTGAGAAACAGAAGGTTTTGAGGGTACCACTTAATGAAAAATATCACTAGAGTTCTGAGTAAACAATCATACAACTAATCAATAGATGATTGAGAGTAATTAAGTCGTTCATTAACTATATAATGGTATTTAATCAAAATTGTTGGAAGGACAAAACATGGAGACTATGAAAAAAACTATACTCACAAGAAACTGTTTCGTTTCTCTGAAGCAATCAATTGGTCAAAAAACCTGATTAAAGGTATCTTCCACGGTGATGAAACTGATGCCTTAGTGAAGTTCTTCATAATCTTCTTAAGTATAACAGATACGTCAATAATTTGAGCTGTGAGAAATAATAGCAAGATATATTCACCAAAATACAACTAAAATTGAACAGAATACTTTAGATCAATAAGTACCTATCTCAAAAATAAAATCTACAGAGGAGAGCTCTGAGTCAACAATCTGGCAATGGATGGGTTTCTTAGTACCAAAGAAACCAATCCATTACAAGTTCGTTGACCTAACACATTTCTGTATAGATTCATTTTTGTCACATTTCGTCAATTTTACTTGGTTTAACCCTACCAAAAAAGTTAGTTTTGGAGCAAAATTTTGAGATGGTCCCTAAGGACCTATCTCAAAATATTCATATCAAAATCAATTTTTATGTTTAACTTAAAGAAACTACCTTTGATAGAAAATTCAACAAAAATGGATATTAGGGTATATTGTCAACGAGCTTGTAATGGATTTCAATCCATTGCAAATGTGTTTTTGGAGTACAGTTTTCAGTAGTCTGAACACTCCTCCACAGGTGATATTTCAGGCTTAGATTTTGCAATCATACTATACCTTCTTTTGTTTTGATAGTCTCTTTTATTCTTAACAAATCTTGTATAATAGAGACAAACTGCACAATTCTTCCAGCAAGTAACAGTGAACTATTATCCAAAATATTAGTTACAAATAACATCATCTGTTTTAAGTACCTTCCCTTTAGTTTCACAATAAATGGAGCAAGATCAATAGACGACTCAAGCAAGATACCACTTATGATTCTTGACATGACAAAGTTAAAATCCAATGCAAACTGCTGTAATGAATCAGGTTTTGCTTGTTTCACATTGATGCTTTTGCTGGATGTCTTTGAATTTGTAAAATGAATGGGTAATGCAAAATAATGCAGAAAATGAGTTGAAAACTCTTTAAAGTAGTCATCATCCAATAAAAAAGTAGAATTTTCAGCATGTTTGTTTTCATGTGAAAATTGTGCAAGAATATCAATGATATCAATAATAGCCTTCATTCCTGGTAACGACGATCTTAATGCATTTGAATCATTTAGACCAGAAGCAAGTTGTCCAGGTTCATATTCAACCCAGCAATTTAAAAGTATAGGAAAAACTCTATGAATGAAATCATCAATGTGTTCTACATCAATACCACCATCTGAACTCTGTTGTATGTTATCATTCTCCAACAAACTATCCATTTCCAAATCACAAATTGGAGGTGGGCATATCGAGTATTTATACAATCTAACAAATGTCTCAGTTTTGTTACTTATTTGAATGTTGTGAGATACATCACTCTTTTTTGTACAATCATTCTGCGATTTAGATTGCTGTAAAACTTGTAGAATTTTATGCAATTTCTGTAATACTTGACTTCGGGATTTTAAGGATGACATTTGTCCATTGACATCGACAGATAGTTCTCTTTTGACAGAGGCTCCTTTAATTTTAGTTCCCCTTAAAGTTTGTGATGAACTTTTTTCTGATGAACTTTGCTTAGATATTAGATCCATAAAATTTGTGAGTATTTTACCACTATGTGGAATAAATGCAGCTGGAAAACCATTTAGAATTATTTCTAAAACATTCAATGAGTCAACTTGAACGCCACTATTTATGTGAGTCATACCACAGCAAATATGAACAATGATTATTTTTAAAAATGGAATAATTTCCTGTTCGCTGAGTGAATTGAAAGCAAAGTTTAAACATAAATATGCAGCATGTCTAACAGCTGGATCAGTATCAGTCATCTTATCAAGTATCTAAAACAACAAAAGTATACAGAGATTGTTCAAGTAGCTAAATCATATAGACAAGGTCAAAAACCAAAAATAACTAACAAATGCAGAATTTCAGATTATATATATCTCGCATAGATTCAGATTTCGAGGTATACTCTTTTCTAAAAGTCACATGGCAGAATGAGGTCATATAGTTACGTGTCAAATTTTTGTAAACATGTTCCCTTATTTGCCGGTGCATAAGTTGAATTCATGTATAAGTTGAGCATTGACTTTGATAAACTTAAACATACACTAGACAGTAAACCTATCTTTACTTAATTCCCAACTGAACAGCAGTATATTTCTGAAAGAAAAAACTTTGATCGTCTCCACTACTGTGGCTGTTGTAGCGTTTTACTTTCGGTTAGTGGTTCTGTGTTAACAAACACATGACGTTTTAGCACGATAAAACCACGATAGTCCCTAAGTGATTCATTAGAAAGCACTTATGGATTATAAAAGTTTTATTATATATTTACTTCAAAATTGTAAAAATTATTCTTATAAAAAATATCAGTTATCATCATGTGGTCAAAGTCTCATAGAAAATTATTGTGTTTAAATTCTGGTCAAATCCTTATAAACTGTGAAAGTCAACAAAAATCATAAATTGAACATTTTGGTGAATGTAAATCAAATGTTCAAAACTTTTCACTTTTGAAAATACTCGGTCCCGAGTTGACAAAATTGAAAAAAAATTGGCCAGCGGTCTCGTAATATCGCCTAGAATGCCATAACCAAATTGTAAGGCTGTACCACGATTTGGACCTTTTTTTACTCAAAACTCGGGACCAATTGGACAAAATGAAAAGACCTTCTAGAAAATGCTAGCCCTTCGGGAACATGGTATATTAAGGAAAGATAGAAATACCAACATACAATTTATTCTTTAATTAAAAAACTCCTCTTCTGTTGAATTGTGTATTGTTTAAATGGCTCTAAAGTGAATACACATTAATACACATTAATATATTTTTCAAAATTAAAGAAAGAAGCTTCCCAAAATCAACACTTCAGGAACATGGTCTATTAAGAAAAGTGGGCCGCCGTTGCCGCAAAGTGATAGCAATAGCCCATCCAAACTTAGTTTGGAGAGCTAAAAACACTCCTCCAGAGGTGGTGTCTGACAGCTTTATTCTGGCTTAATGTGTAAATAAAATGTTACCTTCGATATCCAAACACTTATCTGATCATGCATGATGTCAGGATGTGTTTTGAAAAGATCTCGCAATCCAACCAAAGCTTCGTGACGCACAGTTACATTGTAATGATTTAGTTGAGTCAACAACTCCTAAATATTGAAAGATATTGTTGTTTGGTAAGTCTAGTTACATATGGAATGTCACAAGTTACTGTAGTTACATAGTGCAGACTGCTAATACAATCTGTTCAGTGTTATTAGCTATTCTTGACAGATGTCTAGCTGAAAGGTGCAACCGAGCCTCAAGATAATGGTTGGACATCACCTGTGGAGAAGTGCTTTTTGAGTACAGTTTTCAAATTTTCAGCTAAAAATTGTACTCAAAAAACACTCCTCCACAGGTGATGCCCGGCCGTTATCTTAAGGCTTGTGCAACCCATCTCCGATGCACAGTGACATTGTAACGATTAACTTGAGTTAGCAACTCTTAACATTCAGATAATATAAAGGTAATACAAAGATGTAGAATGTCAACCATTTTGTTACTGTAGTTTGTATCAATTGATTATAGCAACAATCAAAGGGACAATATTGATAGTAGCCCACCAAACTGAGTCAAAGGTTAACATATGTAAGTGATTTGTATACATCACAGTAGTTCCTATATTGCCATGGTGATGTACTTAAAGTTATATATTTATAAAATGGAGAATATGCTATAAACCTACGCTACAAGTATATAGGATATGTATGTATAGGGTAGTACATGTATATAGGCTATATGCACATAGGCTATAGAGTATATATTTTTTTAGTTATTAGTTATATATTAGTATATAATTTGTAACCCATAAGTTTATGAGGTTTATATAACTCCAAAAATTGAGGAAGAAGCTTTCCCAAAATACAAAATGGATGCCAATTAAAGATTTATTTATGGGCAAAGTCATATCAAAATCATATCAAAATCATATCATTTGGGTATCATATATGCTTGATGTGGTTAAATCCTTATAAAAAATTAAAATGTAAAAATATTTGCTCTAAGTCCCAACTCAACTCAACTCAACCCCTTATCATTTGGGTATGATATTTGCTTGAATGTGGTCAAATCCTTATAGAAACCAAATCCTCATTAAAAGAGTTTCCAATTTTGAAAAAATCCCTTTTTTGGCGATACTCAGTCCAGAGTCAACAAAATCAGAAAAATTAACCACCAGTCTCATAATATTGCCTAAAATGCTGACACTTCAGGATAGTACCATGCCTTTTCTGTCCATTGGTAGCATTTCAGAACAGGATCTAATAAGAAAAGTAATCCACCGCCTCAAAATGATAGTAATGATCCATCCCAACTTCGTTTGGCGGGCTAGATATCTAAATTCTCTTTGTGAAATCAAGAATGACAATCAATTGGAAAGGTACCAGTGGTCGAAATAAGAGTAAATAATCACTGTGGACGAGTAATTTTTGAGCATAGCTTCAGGCTACAAAAACTCCTCCAAAAAACTGATTACTTGCTCTCAATTCAAACACTGTCAATGAAACCAAGTCATTGCTTCATCAGTTCTCCTCTAGGCAAATCCGTTTGCGTGAATAATAAATGAAGCCATTACATTGGTTAAAAGTGACCTCACCTGTCATCCGCATTAAGAATAACAGCAAAATGTCAAAATTTTAAAGTCGTTTTCCACAAGAATTTTCGGAATGTAAAATGCAGACACGTGGAAAGAAATTATTCGTGTCAATTTCTACCCATAGAATGTCTATAGATTCTTTCTATGCATGCACATTTTCCGCTTCGTTTCCATTCTACTGAAAATTTCCTTTATTTCGAGCACTACATTCAGTAGCTGAATACTGTACTCCAATAAACACTCCTCCATATATGATTTCTGGTAGTTATTTATTCTTACCTTGAGCGATAGATTTCTTTTATTTGTTGGTTCATTACCTTTATCCAACTGAGAAGCTATTTGAATAGTGGCTGTTTTAAAAGAACTATCAGTAACATTGGTGCCAACAGGTTTCTTCTTTCCAACTTTTAACTTCACTTTCTGAAAGTCAGAATTTTTTTGTTTCTTCTTTTTAGATTTACCCATTTCGGTGATTATTAACTAAAATGTAAATATCAATCAAAAGTAAGAACTGAAAGCAAGATAATCGTTTTATGGATCTGATCACTGTGAGGGGTTCAATGAGGGATTTTTGAAGCTTTGCAGCCTAAATCTATGCTTAAAAATCACTCCTTCACAGTGATTATGTGAGTTCATCATATGCATGACATAGATGTATATAGACATTGCCAGTTTCTATCATTTGTTATATACAATTTATAAACAAAATGATGGTATTAAAAGTAGCCCACTAAACCAGACAAAAATTAAACCTGCTATAGCACACAGAAATGATACAGTACACTTATAAATCATAGTATTATGTGTAAACTATGTATGTAGCCGTGCTGTTCCGATGGTTATTAGAAAATTATTTTCCTTATTATAGGAAAATAATATGTCACTTTATTAAAAAGCAAATTTTTAAAATTGGCGTTAATTAAAGGTATACACTCAGTTAATGTATCATCAGGCATCTCAATAGAACACGTGCAATTGCACGCACACCTGCTAGCACACGGGTAACACAATTTACGTGTGCAAACGATCACACATGAAAAATGTCATTTTGGGTCGTAGAAAATAAAGTTTTCCTGTTGATTCATCGAATAATCTACTCTTTACTGTTATCCTTATATTATATTTTGCCAAATCAAGTTAGTTTCAATTATAACACCTCAAATACATAATACTCATGTTGATGTTTTTACTTTATCAATGCTTTATCATGATTCCTAGAACTAAAGTTAAACTTGTAACGAAAAAAAGGTTCATCTATCTCTTATTTCAGGGGGTTATATGGGTTATACACATATTCTTTATTTATATTGCACTTCTGCTATATTATTTTTGTAAAATTCTAGCTCAAAAAATAATAAAGAAAAATGGTTGACATTAGTAAATGTAGCATACATAATTTAGTGATATTGTTTCCAAGTCTAGAGAAAGAAAGTTATACCCCCAGATTGAAAGTAAATATTCCGAAATGAAACATGTGCTCAAGAAGGTATTATCAACTTATCTTTTATGAAATATTATGTTCAATAAACTTCCAAATCTGGTATCAGTTTTTCAAAATTCAGACCAAAATTACCATTTATGGCCACATTCTGGCCAAAAATTAAAAGAGCTTCGTTTCTGATGAAAGTTGGTATGTGACCAAAGTTGGGTACTGATTCCAAATCTGGTGTCAATGTTTCAAAATTCAGACCAAAAATTCTGATGGTCTACAATGACCGAACAAGCCTGCTCAACAGCAACCGTGACTTGACTCAAACTTGCCTGACCTAACCTAAGGATGGTCTACAATGAACGAACAAGTCCAAACACAAGGTCTGCCTGGTCCTTGACTTAAATCTTGTGACTATGATCTCTCACTTCCTGTGGTCTACTTGACTGAACAAGCCAATCAACAACGACCGTGACTTGACCCAAACCTGCCTGACCAAAGGATGATCAACAAAGGCTGGTCAACAACGACCAAACTCATGATTCCAACGAGTAAGTCCTACGAATGGCAAACCTCCCTGAGTCTATATATTTTGATAACTCGGATATAAATTTCCATTTCACTTCATTACATTTTATTCTTCCTTCATTTCATATTTCATTTCATTTCATATTTCATTTCTCTTTCACTTTTCTTCATAACTTCCGTCAAATAATAAAAAACATACTCTTAGGTTTTTCTAAAATCCAGAAAGACTTTTTTTCTTTCGTTTCCGAGATATCCTTGGAAAGTGACTCGGAGACAAAAGAAAAACAGCTTCAGTAAACGAAAATCAACCTTGATAATGAATGAGGAGGTGTTTTAAACTACATCAATAATATACATTCGAGTTATTTCAAAATTCCCCCAAAAAGACCATTCGAACGACAACGGGCAAAAAACCAAAACAAAAACCACGCGTGTATGATTTCATGTAAGAAAGCCACCAATGTTTGTTTATGAATAAATATCCGGCAGCCGATAATTACGCCACCATAGATGCTCCGATTCAAGATACCACTTCTTGCTCCCTCATTTTACACTTTAGTATATCAAAGATTTAACCTTTTTTCTTTGATAGTATCAACTGTTTTAATGGCTTCTTAGGCGAATATTAAGGCAATTCTATCTCTATTTGATGCTTACCAAAATCGTATTTAGAAAATTATCTGCGGAGAAGTACTCCCTATAGAATTGACTAATCGAAACGCAAACATGATATCCAGAGCTGCAGAGCTGTGCTGAAGGGGAGGGGAAGATCAAATATTAATTAGTCATAAAAGGTCGTTAATATACCTATGTGTTTTGTATACATCAAGTAAACAAATATCATTGCCGAGAATCCCCAACCCGTGTGACGAATGTGATTGGATATGGATAGTTTCGTCGTGGTATGTTTTGTTTTTTCTATATTTTTTAAAAACAAACAAACAAAAAAAACATTTTTAGTCTAAAGAGAGGGGGCACCCTTTATGGAACGTCGCCCTTTATGGAACACTGCAGTGATATCCCTATGTGAGCTTAATTTTTTAATAGAGAAGTCACTGCAGTGTTTTATAAAGGGCGACCCCTCTCTAGCTAGTAGGTGTGGTCTCCCTTTTCAGTAGTAGCATTTGACTTTATTTAGTTTTCTTTATTTATTTTTCCTTATTATTTTCTTTTGTACTACTATTGATAAATAAAATATCTTATCTTATCTAGCTATGTAGCTAGCTATAAAGCTACAGTAATAAAAAATATATAATCTTTGTTGTTCAATCCTTTAATCTAATGAGCTAGCAATTGTATAAGTAAGGATATGTTCATAAAGTCAGTGTGCATGCAAAATTGGAGCTTGGCAGGAGGACACACATCTACACAACTTATTTCTAGCTAAATGATGGCGGTTGCTTGACTTAGCGCATACTCATATCATGAAGGATTAAAAATAGTTTATGTTCCCATAATATGTTCCCATAATGTTTAGGTCTACAGCTAAATCTAGAACTTCCACTTCCTAAGAGTCAGAACTGGAGATAAAGGCTTTAAATCATTAAAAAAGATGCAAGGAACTCTAAGTGCTTTAGCCTTTTTAGAGATATACTGGACTGCCCTAATTCTTCAGAAAATGATCTGTATGTTGACTAACATGAAAACATTTAAAGCCTCAAAATGTTCAGAAGAGTGAAGATACAACTTTTCAATTTTCTTGTAATAAAACAATGTTCTTGCAGTAAAACAACTTCCTTGCAATAAAACAAAAATTCTTGCAATAAAACCATTTTCTTGCAGTAAAACAATTCCCTTGTAGTTGTAATAAAACAATGTTCTTGCAGTAAAACAATTTTCTTGTAATAAAACAATGTTCTTGTATCTAATAAACAATTTTCTTGTAATAAAACAAATTCCTTGCAATTTTTCAATTTTTTCAAAATATTTCACCTTCTTCTCTGAACTTCCTGAGTTAACAAAGATAATGAATGAATTTTGCCTTTCTTGCCTTTGTCATTACAGCCATCACCTATTTCGTTCGCCGAATCTTTACTAGAAACAGTGCTTGTAATGAATTTAGCTCCAACAGGTGCAGCTGTGCAGCTTAGTTCTCCTACAGAATAGGAGAACTATTCAATTTCCTTGCCATAAAACAATGTTCTTGCAGTAAAGCGATGTTCTTGCAGTAGAGTGATATTCTTGCGATAAGGTAATTCCCTTGCAATAAAGACAATTTTATTGTAGTAAAACAATGTTAGTTAAAAATTGCTAAAAAATCCATTTGAGTCTATTAAGATTAACTTCACTTAAATTAAGGATCTTTTCAGAGAAAGCTATAACTGTAAGCTTCAATTAATTTTAAGATATATGGCTTAAAATAACTGTCGGTCATCACAGCGAAGGAGAGACTTTTCAAAATATTTTCCAATTTGGCTGAAAGTATTCTGAAAAGTATTCTCTCCTTCACAGCGATGACTGGCAGTTATTTTAAGTCTTGTCAGAGACATATCCAGGCCAATTTTGATACCGATGTACAGGTGCAATGTACAAGTATGGGAGCCCAAATTATTGAGCAAAATTTATTTTTCATTCTCCTTTTTATGATACTACAGTAAATTACATCATCTTTCAATTCTGGTATCAGAAAAAGGCTAGCCTTTACCTGTACCATTCAAATAAACCATGAAATAGAGGCAAATATATCTTTTACTATTTCAATGTGCCCAAATGAAGGCTCAAAACAGGTATGCCTAAAAAAGCCCTGGATATGGCACTGCTTATCTTCTTTTTCTTCGAGTTCAGATTTATTTTCAGAAGTCAAACTTTAAATGATGGATAAATTATCATTAAGTTATAAAGCTACATTTCTTTAAAAGGAAAAATCTAGGATATGTTGCTTGTGTTGACAAATTTTCATTATTTTAATATTAATATTTTAAAAGGTATATCCACAGAGCAAGTCCCTTTCCTAGCTACCATGACTGAAAACTCTTATGAAAACTTTTCCTTTCAGGGTACAAAGGTATGGGTGTTCGTTGAGGATGATTGGCAGGCTGCTTGTGTTAGTGAAAACAAAGGAGGACAGTTAAAATTTACAACAGACAATGGAAAGGTACAGTATATGGTAGTGAAGAGGGTGTAAAGTTGACAACAGTAGCCAAAATAAGAGCAAATGTGAAGGAGTGGTTTTTTAGCATAGTTTCCGGCTATAAAGCCCTTCTTTGCAGTGATTATTATCAGTCTTATTTCGACCACAGTAACAACCTTGTAATTGATGTAGTTTCTTCAAAGTAAATTAGCATGAAGTAATGTATTACATAGTTGACCCAGGACTCTTTCTTCACAGAAGGATTCAACTCTATTTTAAGCTCCGAATATTTTAACTGAAAAAATATGTTAATTTGTTTGAAAATTACTGTACTGTACATTAATAATTTATGCTTTATATTACATCATTACAGTTTAAACTTGTCGTTTAAAATTCATTCACGTTAGAGATAACATTTAAAATATAAAACTGTGCTTTAAGATTAGCACATGAAGTTTCAACAACACCCACCAAATGTATGGGAGGGACATGTAAATGATGTGTTCCTTATAATAAAGAGATCTCATCTTGATTATTTCTTTGAACATGTCAATAATTTGCACTATAGAAAAGGAGAAAGATATGTGCCTACTGTTCCTTGACACATTGATCAAAAGAAACAAACAACAGAAGTTATGTATTCTAACTCTAACCACCAAATGCGATTGTCACCTGAGCAGACAACATTGCAATTAATGCTAATGACTTACATGAACACATTGTTAATGTTCTTATGAGTAATGATTATCGTGAAGGTTGTGACAAAATTTAGATGAAACATGAAACATATAGTACGTAATATTTCTTGTGGTGGTTGTAATGCAATCTACATACATTAGTGAATTTAAGCAATAATTTGGTCAGTGATCAGAATAACATTCGCACTGTCAAAAATGGAGATGTTGTTAAGAAAAATGAGATCGCTAATCATAGTTGGAAGTTTGACCATAAGTTTGACTAAGACAAGAAAACTATAATGGATTGTGAACAAAATTGGACTGTCCAAAAGATTAAAGAAACTATACACTCTATATCTGACAAAAAACATATAAATAGCATTTCACATGGTCTACCTGATACATAATTACCCACTTTAGATAAATCAAAAGCCATACAGGAATGGACGAAATAAACAATATAACCACCAAATAAAATGCCATTAGGGAATGCATAAGAAGTAGTATGTTGAATAACAAATAATTGATGTTTAGCTAGGGATCATCTGAAGATTAAAATCTACAGAGGAGAGTACTGAGTCAATGCTCTTGTCTTGCAATGAATTAGTTTTTTCGTAATATATAGACCATGTTCCCGAAAAGCTAGTATTTCCAAATCCGGTACAAGCATTTGTGGCGATATTCTATAAGGGGCTAACATGTCTCGATTTTTGACTCGGGACCAAGTATCGCCAAAAATGGATTTTTTCAAAAGTGGAGACATTTGAGAATTTTCTAGAATTCGAATTCTATGAGGTTTTGACCACATTCACCTAAATAACATGCAAAAATGATAAGGGAGAAGTGGAGACTTGAAGTGGAGACATTTTAATTTTCTATGAGACTTTGACCATGAACCTTTTTGGCAGACATTTTGTATGTTAGGGAAGCTTATTCCTCAATTTTTTGAAATGATAAGTGATAATTTTTACGTTCTTTAAAATTTCAAGAATTGAAGTCTCCATTTTGATTTTAAAAAGCTTCCTTCATATTTGAAATAACTATTAATTTTATATCCACTTAGTTTATTAGTAATAAATTATTAGTAATTAGTAATATAATGGCAATACACAACTCAACATGAAATCCTAATGCCATGTTAAGTTTGTGTGTATCCTTGATATGAAATTTCACTACTCTCCTCCACAGTGACTTGACAAAATTTACCTTGACAATGGTGTTAAAGACTGTTTAATTTTTGTATTTGTTGACTGGTGTGTTTTCTGCAAAATCAATGGACAGGAAAAGACACAAGAGTACAAGCTGTACATAGTATTATACTCTATGAGTTACATAAAGTTTTATTTATAAAGTACTCATAAGTATAGTATTCTAAGAGCAGTATGTATTGTCTTATGTCCAAATGCAGTGGTGGATGTGTCTGAGACTCCTCAACAAAGGAACTGGGAAGAGTAACTCATTGAGCTCAGACACTCCAGCAACAAAGCAAGGCAAAAACAACAAAGGAGAATAGCCACATCAGCAGACTGACTGGACTCATTTACCACAACTAACATGAAAGATGTCAGCCTACTGCAGGAAAACAAAACAAAAATGGTAACTCTAACTATGGTATATAAACAACATGTACAGGAAGAAACCTTCCCTTAAGGTACATGGACTCATTATAGAAATATATAACTATTAATTTACAGGTCTTTGATTGATCTCACATATGCAAATCATATTTATTTGCTTAAGTTTAACTTTCACTTGGTTTGGTAGGCTACTTTCAATACCGTACCTTTGATTGAGCTTTGATTCAGCTAAAAAGCTAGAAAGCTCAAATATCCCTCTGCCACAGTGATTATTTACTCTTATTTTGAATAGTGTTATACAGAATCATACTTAAAAAAATAAAAAGTAAATAACTGAAGTGATCGATATTTATAGATTTTAAGCATGATATATTTTAATAAATAAAACTAATAAATAATTTTTATATGTGTACCTTTATTACGTCTTCCTAGTAAAAAGATTGAGAATGAAAAAAGAGATCAAGTCTGTAAGATAACAGTAAAAGAGACTGTTAGGCCAATGTCTCGTCTAAAATATCTATATATTAACAAAAGGACTATTCATATACACAGGCATAATCAATTGCATAGTTTTCACAAAATAACTTGAATCAAATTTTCATTGATGTTTCTGTTATTCTATTGCATTGTTTCATCTTTATAGAGTTATGATTTTGCTCAAAGTAGCATCACCAGGCAGGTGGCAATGCCCATGCATTTCACAAGTGTTGAAGGTGTGGAGGATATGGCAAAGTTAGGTGATTTACATGAGGCTGCTATTTTACATAATCTTAATCAAAGATACAAAAAAGATAAAATATATGTAAGTAAATATTTGTATAGCAGGGCTCGAAATAACAGCCGTTTATCGCTGTGGAGGAGAAATTTTTCAGAATATTTTCATCCAAGTTGGCTGAAAGTATTCTGAAAAATCTCTCCTCCACAGTTATGTTATAGTCATGGTAGGACTTCATCTGTGGGATTCAAAGTTGAAAACTACTCAAAAACACTCCTCCAAATGTCAGGGCTCGAAATAACAGCCGGTCGTCACTGGTTGGCTGAAAATATTCTGAAAAATCTCTCCTCCACAGTGATGACCGGCTGTTATTTCAAGCCCTGAAATGTGATATCCAACCATTTAGTATTAGTAAAATAGCATTTATTGTGTGCTACAATTGTTGGAAGCAGCAGAAATTTATGAATAAAAAAACACCACACCTCAAAGTGTCATTATTAGAGAAAAAATAATTCTGTCAGACAAAATTTTTAAAACATTCCAAAGCATAAGAAAATGTCAGAAAGCATCAGTCTGAAAGTGTCAATCGGAATGTGTCAGACTGAAATGTCAGTAAATGCTAACTAAATGTCAGAAAATGCCAGATAAATATTGAAATAAATAATTTCTGACGCATAGTTTCCTAATCTGACATTTTCAACCTAATATAATACTCTCTTTTACCTAATTGTAGAGGGGGTGTAAACTCCATTATTTGAAAAAATCACCTATTTCAATTAATTAGGGCCCCCAAGAATATACCAACCTACCCTGTTGACAACCAAGTAAATTTACCCAATATAAACCAGTAAGAACAAAAATTTCTAGAACTTGATTTTCAACTAGGTACCTTTAGTAAGATCTTGTCAATTTTATCTCATTTGCTTATGTTTATTATACTTTAGGTATAAGAAAAATAATATAAATCCAAAATAGACAAAAATAAAAAAAAATCACAAATTTAAGTCAACCCTCAACTATTACCTACCCCCTCAATCTATCATATTTAATCTAGAAACATCCCATTTTATAACAATCCTTCATCCAATCTGTGAATTTTTGGAATCACCCTCCTCACTAACTGTTATACCCCTTACAATAAGGTAACCGAGAGTATTGCAATTCGACATATATTGCATATACTTTACTAAGCTTTCACTGGTTTCAAACTATGCACAAAAATCCCTCCTCCACAGTGATTGTTCGTTCTTATTTCAAACACTGAAATAGATATGTTGATTAGAAAAAATATTAGCAAACCTCAAGATAAAGATCGAACATCGCCTGTGGAGGAGTGTTTTTTGAGTACAGTTTTCAGCTGACCATTAACTTGAGGTTTGATTATTTAACAACTCTTAATAAATCCCTCACCCACAATAAGAAAAATCAAATAAACACCCAGGCAATTATAATTAGAAGATTTACTGCTTACTTTTCTCTTTTTTGTTTATAGACCCACATTGGTTCAATCTTGGTAGCAGTGAATCCATATAAAGATATTACTGGTGTTTATGAAAATGAAGTCATCAAACAATACAATAACAAATACTTGGGGGATATGCCTCCTCACATCTATGCAATTGCAAACGAAGCATATTATGCCATGTGGCGAAAAGGGGGTAACCAATGTGTTCTTATAAGGTATTTGAAATAACCATTTTGAGGCTTAAAAGTAGTAGCATTGCAAATAATGTGGTTCGCATGACTAAGCTCTTGAATCAGGCATGCTACTTTTCAGGCCTGAGCCTGAACCTCCGGCCTGTAAGGAAAAATTGGCTCTACTTTTCAGGCCTAGAAATACCCCGAAGTATCAAATTCTTATTGTTTTGCTGTATTTTCAGACGTAATGTTTAAGGTTGAGTGGCATATCTGTTAAATCCTTTATTATTTTGTTCATGGTTTTCTATCGAGGAATCTCTGATTTGAGTCACCACACGTCTTTGTTTATGATCTAAGTAAGGAAATATGAACAAGTAATTCTGTCGAATAAACGCTCGGGCATAATTAAAAAAATCAACATTTATGGGGAGGGGGGGTGTTTATTCGACAGGGGTGTTTATAAAAAAAGAAGTTAATTATCGTTATATATATCCATAATATGTATTTTAATAAAGTGCACTTAAAACCAATCTCACTAAAGATGATCCCTGTTGGATGCGACTAGGTTTTATAAAAAGAAAAATTATATTTTTTTTGTTTCATGTTTATCCAAATGTTTCTTTAAGTATCCATATTTTTAGGGTGGGGCGTTCATTTGACAGAGACATTTATACGACAGGGGGCATTTAATCGATCATTTATGGTGCTTGATAATAAACAGGATTGTTGTCCCCAACTTTCAGTAGTCCAAGTAAGAGCAAATAATCACTGCTCAGGAGTGATATTTGAGAATAGTTTCAGGCTACAAAGCTTGAAACTGTACCAAAATATTCCTC
>JAULBZ010002479.1:0-18663 GCA_032360805.1 Neoturris breviconis | reverse complement strand
TTTAGACTCTGAAATTTTCTGAGTATGTTCAGTATGTGTCACTTATCCATTTGACATAGAAATTGAAAATTTGACCAAAAAAGGTGATTATGTACCTTTAAACAGCGAACGCCTCGTTTTCATTGTTTTACGAAAAGGACTATTGTAAAGATGAATCAATTGTGCATTGGATAGAAGATTCTGTCAAAACAAATAAGCATGTTTTTCGTGTTAAATGTGCGGGATAAATAATGCTACGGAGAGGGCTAGGATAACACTACAATGCATTGAACATCAAGCTTGTTCCCAGCCCCTTTTGACTTTTATTTTTATTTTTCACGCGAGAAAAATAAAAAAAAAGTCAAAAGGTGCTGGGGACGAGCTTGATTGAACATGGTATTTACTTTCTTCCTTTCAGAGTACCAACATGGTAAATAGAATGCTGCTATTTTCAATATTGGTGTTGTTTTGTTTTCGCGCATTTACATTATCTAGTAATATATTTTCATCAGAATACTTCAAAAGAATCAACTATAATCACCATGAACGTCCTTTTTACAAAAGTAAGTTTTTTAAAGCGTAAAGCTAAGTTTACAAGCTACGATTAATCGCGACGATTTTGGTTGCAATCTTGAAAAATCGGCTACGCCTCGGAAAAATCGGTACTCTTTCTACAGATTTTTCCGAGCCGTAGCCAGTTTTTCAAGATGGTAGCCATAATCGGCCCGATTAATCGTAGCGTGTAAGCGTAGTTTAAGTCTGTAGGCACATGATGCGTTTTCAAAAATGTAAAAATGACGTTGTATTGACGTTATAATGTCAAAACAACGTTGTCTTTTTTTTTTTTTTTGGAACAAAATGCCTCGATTAAGCACCCGCACTCCCTCAAATAAGCGCCTCCTCAGACCTAGAATATTAATAAGCATCCCCCTCAAATAAGCGGCATAAATCCCCATGGAAATGTAGCAAAACATGTAAGTGCCCGGACGCTTGTTTAATTTTTACGACCTTGCAGTTAAATTCTATATATTTCTCCTACTACTTGTATTCTGGTACTTTTACTAATAAACGGCGTGAAGGACTACTGTCACAAAAAGTTTGTATCTTTTGTTAAAGATTTTGTGTTTTCTGGCAATGTATTCAATTTTTTCTTTGATAGTTTAAGAAAAACATTGCATTATTTCTTAGAACCTCTTTATATGGAGCTGGATATATCGCCCAGCCGATAACTCTCTGACACGATATTCCACCACATTCCTATTTCTGCAGTTATATCGGCAGATCATTTATATGGCAAACGAGTTATCTCGCCTAAACGATACCTTGCTGTTCATTCGAGATAGGCGACATGAAATATACATATTTTAGGACATGTCAATGGTTGAGGAAACGAAATGAATGTTAAATCGGGTCCATAAAAACGTATCGACTGAGCGATATATCGGTCTCCATATAAAGAGGACCCTAGTCAAAAATGAGCATGAGTAGAATATTAGAACATTGCAGTTATTCAGGAGGCTTTTTGTAATAGCTTTTTTCAATTTGAAAAGTTTCATTGTAACTTCGAGTTCAGTGAAGGTTTCTAAATTTTGAAGGTGTTTCAGTACTTCTTATAAACAGGTTTCTTAGTAAAAAACTAGATGTAAAAATATATGAACGTGCTTGTAGTGGAAAAAGTAAAATGTAGTGCATAGAGCTTTCAAAAGTGATAATAAATAAAATATGTTTTATCTTTAGAGCATCCAGTAAACGTTACCATACAATTAACGATTCATAGCATTGGACCAATCAATGAAGCTAGATTTGTAAGAAGTATCCCTCTTTATTTAAGGTTGATTTCCCTAATGGCGGAGTGATGTTTATTTCTACCAATGGAATGTCTTATTTTACCGTTTGGGCGGAAATATTTGGGCGGAAATATTTAGGACGAATTTTTTCTCCTAACGGATATCAACCTTTATAAAGTAAAATATAAACATCAAGTTTTTAAAAAAATAGAAATATGTTTTGCCAATTATTACCCAGTGTGCAAAAACTTGTTCAAAGTCAGCAGTTAACCCTATTAATACTGGGTCTTTTGGGGGGCTCCTCAATACTGAGAGGAGGGGCCCACCTCCATAACTTTTGATAAGACCATGCTTTAGTGTTGAAACTTTCCAGAATATTAGGTCAACACATAAATAACATTTGGCACAATTAATTTTTTGGTGACTTCATTAATTTGGATTGCGTCATCAAGTCAAAACATGTGCTGAATTTATTTTTTAGGTTTAGGTGAAAAATGTTTTTCAAGCAAAAATAAGAGACAAAAAAAATATTTTCCGAATTTTTTTTTACCATCTGTTAAAAATTGTGTTACTATGGGAAAATTTTCCCTAGTTACCAAAAAAAAAAATTAAAAATAATCCTAGATAAATTATATGACAAATGCTAAATTTTCTAGTCGTGTGTTACTAGGGGAAAATTATCCCTAGTTACCAAACTTTTTTTTATAAAATAATCCTAGATAAATTATTTGAAAAATGCTAAATTTTCTAGTCGTTTATTTAAAAGTTACGTAGAAAAGTATGAAGGGTAGGAATAGGGTTAAGGCAGCGTCTTTACTGCGTGCTTTGAAGGAATGAGTTAGTGTAATCGTTTTTCTAAAATAACTAACTTCTTAATAAACAGTAATTTAGGTAAAAAACGGAAAATGCGCACGCACGAAATTATAGACATTCCATTGGTAAAAATTGAAATCACACAAATGAAACTTGAGTTCCAAAATATTTGGAGAAAATAAGAAACTTTAGTTGGCTTTATTATTAAAAAAAGGCGTAAAGCTTCTGTTACACGAAGGGATTTTCTTTCAAAATATTCTCAAAATATTAATATTTCGAAATTATCTTCATTAAACACATACGATACGTTGAGTCGTGAAGAGTAACATCACACTCTTACCTACTTGTAACAGGTGCTTTACTAAAATTATTTTCACATTCTCAGAATCTCCAACTTGGTTTTTACATCCGTCAATGGTGGATAGACCCGAGATTGATAATCAGCAACGCAACTAAACATGAAACATCAATGGAACCACTGATTTGGGTTCCTGATATATTTATAGTTGATAATCAGTACTTTAAAACATTCAAATCTGCAATACGTACTGTCATCAATCACAAGACTGGTGAAGTGTTTTTAAGCTATAGGTAACTTTTCTAGCTACAATCCCGGAAAATAATACAAGAGGCAAAGTGAAAATTTTGCAAAAAATTCGAAATTTCAACTTATAGTAAAACCCTAAAATTTTAATTAGCAAAACGAATGGTACGAAAATTCCAAAAGTCTGGGTACTAGACTGCTGAGAACAACAGAATTCGCCGAGTTTGCAAAAGATCCCAAGATCCTAAGTCCTAAAGTCTATTCGATATATCTCTGAGATAAATCGCCACGGACTTTTCGTGGTCGTTTTCCGCATTTTGTATTTAGCTACTTGCGGCGTGTATTGTACGTCAAAATTTCTAAAATGTCTAACATTTTATTTCCGGGATTGTATATGATTTATTTTTATTTATAAATATTATATTAGAATGGTAAGAATTTCTGTCAAACCAATTTCTGTTATGGATTGTAAAGATTGTAAAGTAGCTACAACGGATTGTGTTGACGTTTCTGAATTTGATAATACGGAAACGATACTTTTTTTATAAATCTGTATGTGGAGAAAAATAATTATAAAGCCTTATAATGTTCTTAGCATGGTCTTAATTTTTAACAGATTTAAGCTTTATGTTCCTATAAACTAAGGTCTTATAAAAACACGTGTATGAAAGACCATATATATGGAAAAAACTATGTTTGCTTGTATTGTTTAGAGCAAAGACGGTGGTACCGTGTAACATGGATCTTAGATTCTACCCTATGGATAAACAGATATGTCCTGTTAAACTCACAACTTGTAAGTTGTCATGATGTACTGTTGAATTGCGAATAAACTGGCTTATAAACCAAGCTCGTCCCCAGCACCTTTTGACTTTTTTTTATTTTTCTCGAGAAAAATAAAAAAAAGTCAAAAGGTGCTGGGGACGAGCTTGGCTTATGAACCATTTCAAAGGCCTTTTTTAATGGGCTTACAACCGGTGGACTTATATTCGGGATATTACGGTAACTTATTTCAAAAGAACAATAGTAACGTCTGTTATAGTTGACACGCTGAATTAATATTTTGTACTGTAAGACCTTTGTACATTTTGGATGACGTCATCATTTTGTGATTTTACCGTGAGAAAAAATATTTTTTCGAAGATTTTTCTTCTTTTTTTCTTTTTAAATGCAAAACAAAAAAATTGTGTATAAAAAAAGTGTATACATTTTTTTGACACTGGTGACCTTCAAAAAGGTCAAGGAGGATGGGGACGAATTTTCGGGAAGAAATTGTCTAAAGGACAAGAAAAAACTCATAGTGTAATCCAACAAAAAAAATTCTTACTATCGCAACCTCCTAAAAAGATGAACAAGAAAGATCAATAGTATAACCGTTAAACTATGGTAAAAATAAATACGGGTCATTTAAATAAGAATTATTTTTTTGTAAATATTTGACATTTTAACATTAACATGATAGAAAAAAATCATTCAATTTCATTATATTTTATAGCACCTAGGCAATATCACAATATGATGATGACATCTTCAGTTACGGTCACACTGTCCATATATGGCAATACATAGTTCATGCATGGTAATACACCGTCCATACATTGCAAAATACTGTCTATATATGGCAATACACGGCCCATACATGGTACTACACAGTCCATATTGGCAAAATACTGTCCATATATGGCAGAAATTGCCATATATGGCAATACAAAGTACATACATGGTACTACACAGTCCATATATGGCAAAATACTGTTTATGCACAGAGATATCAGGGATTACATTTAGTCTTTTACAATGTAGATTAGACAAATTGACTTATCTGTCAAAAGCACTTTTACGCAAACTCGTTCCCAGAGCTTCTTGCCCATTTGAACACGGAAGAGCCGCTCTTCCGTGTTCGAAAAGGCAAGAAGCCCTGGGAACGAGGTTGTACTTTTACGATAATTACTTTATTGATAACATTCTCAGTAAGTTTCAGTTCGAAGCAAAATATTGCTTTATCGCAAAATGGAAACCATTGGTTAATTCTTTACAAATCGATTGGTTTCTATAGAAAAAAACCTGTTCAAAGTCCGCAGTAAAGAAGACTTGCCCTAGTGCCATTACTGCGGACTTGGAATAAGTTTTTGCTTACTGGGTATGGTCATATAATTAATCAAAAACATTTCCTAGCCGGCAAAAACCTGTTCAAAGTCAGCAAAAATAACGTTAGAACAACGTTCACAGATATTTTTCTGACTTTGCACAGGCTTTTTGCCGGATGGGTTAATTCTGCATATTCAGAAAATATCTGCTGAAAAATATAAATGTAACGCACTACGTCTTTCTGCTCCCAATAATAACGATGACCATAATCGCCCAGACACGGGTCCGCATATGCTCAAATTCTACCGAATACGGCCCGGACGGTCCTGTACCCACTCGTATTTAAACCGTGTATTTTCGTTTATATACTGGGACCCTATTCGGAAGTTATTCACGACATTTGTTAGCTATGAGTTTAATGAAAATCCTTTTAGTTGCATTTAATACTAAAGATATAGAATTGTTTTGGCATGATAACCCTGTGATTCAGAAGGGCTTTATTACCATATATGGGTATGAACTACTGGAAATTACCACTAATGAAAAAAAGAAAAGAAATAAGGTTGGAGGTAAGAACAATTTTTTTGCCCTGAGATTCTTTTCATTTTGATCGAACGCTGCCCATTTTAACGCCAACATGAAAATTTCGCTTTCTTTGGTGAAATAAAATTAGGTAGAAATAAGAATAGTACTAATTGAAAGAAAATAAAAAAAAATTATAAGATATGTTTAAAAGTGAAGCTGATCAGAAGCTCCAGCATTGGGAAACCCGACTCTTTTTACACTTGCCCTTCTAATGCCAAGAGACTCAGTATCCAAGTAATGGTTATTAGAAGTAACTCTTTTCATCACGAAATAAAAATCAATCTTTTTGTGAAAGAAATTTCCAAAAAATGATTTTTATTTTGTATAAATTATGGCAATACACAGTTCGTATACTTGAAAAGTATACATTCATTCCCTACAAAAGTATATATATTTCTTGAAGCGTCGGAAAATGCTCTACACAGCTAGCATATTTGTTTAATTCACCTAATTCGAAAATAATAAATATACTTTAAAAATCTCGTGTTTTTTAAACAATTTTCCATCTTCGGCGAGTTCCACGTGACCGCAGAAACTATTAAATTTTGCAGATTGATGTTGATTTAAAGGTACATAATCACCTCTTTTTGGTCAAAATTCTAAAATCTATGTCAAATTGACAAGTGACACACACTGATCATACTCAGAAAATGTTAGAGTCCAATAACATCAGGAAGTGTCAAATTCAGCAGTTCTTTTCTCTAAAAATAGAAAATGTTGGCCAAACAAGATGGCTGCCACACAGTGAGCATAGAAAATACATAATTTTCTACAACTTCGATTGCTTACATCTCTGCTAGTATTCATCGTTATGGAGTAAAACTTTCAGGATATGTTGTTAACAAGATAAAATTTCATATGGACTTCAGTAGGCAGATATTTCAAAAAATATATAAAAGTGATTTTGTACCTTTAAACCAATCATCTCTTAGAAAAAATAATCGGGCTCATTTCTTATTTTTTGTAAAACCGTCGTGCAATTTACATTTGAACGAGATAACCCGACTAAAATGAGCTTTTTTCAACTTCGTTTCCAGGGTTTCTTGCCTTTTCGAACACATTCGAAAAGGCAAGAAGCCCTGGGAACAAGGTTGAGCTTTTTTGAGAACTAAATAGCTATTATTCGAGTTAGAATTATTTTAAAGAAAAAATGAGGATCATGTGGACATAAGTTTCGGGGAAAATAGATAACGCTACATTTACTTGGAGGAGCACCCCGAAGTAAAGAAATGAAAAAACACACTAAAATTTCAATATATTTTTATTCTTTTTGATTTAGTTAAATTTAACAGTGAATATGCTAGTTGTATAGAGCCTTTCCCTACGCTTCAGAAAATGTGTACTAATATTGTGCGGAAAAAATATATAGTTTTCGAGATAAAATACTCAACATGAGTTGATAGGTTTTACAGGTTGGACAGTATCCTTAATCTTATGTGTTAAATTAACTCGATTAAGGGATCGTCTCAAAAATAAAATCTACAGAGGAGAGTACTGAGTCAACGATCTTGCAATGAATTGGTTTCTTTGTACCAAAGAAAGCAATACATCGCAAGCTCGTTGACCAAACACACTTCTGTACAGATTCATTTTTGTTAAATTTTTGTCAATTTTAGTTGATCAAAAAATTTAGTTTCGGAGCAAAGTTTTGAGATGGTCCCTAAGCAGTCCAATATGCAAGATGAAAACGTTCTAATTTCCATCCCGCTTTCCATGACGAGATTAGTTGTGTGTCTTATTTTATTTCAACCAAATCACTATTTTTCATCCCGGTAAGCGGATTGTAAGGATATATATTTACACCTGTATTATCTGAAATTAACGCCACCCCTACGACGCGTTCCAATTAACGCCCTCTCTAAAACGTAAAAAAATTGATATTTGCTGCTTTCATTGCCACGCCCCTTCCAATCATCGCCAACCTTCAGGATTTAAAAGTTAAATTAACGCCCATATTTGATTTTAGATACGGTACAAATTTTTAAGTGGATAATATTAAATGTCTCTGTCAAAAGAACGCTAATGTTTCATATTTATCGTGTTTACATACCATCTGTACTCCTAATAACATTTGCATTTGGATCGTTGTGGGTTCCAGATTCTGAAATACCAGCACGTATGGGAATAATTGTTACTAGTTTTCTTGCAAATACTATCATCTTACAAAGCGTAACAGAACATACTGTGAAAGTACCTTATATAACGCCATTGCAGCTGTTCCTTGTGGTTAATGTAGTGGTCATAGTTTTAACATTAGTGGAGTATTTAGTGGTTCTACAAAGAAGAAGAGGCAGATTTTACGTATGAATTTCATTATTTTTAACTTTATTTGTGACGATCACCCATCCAGCTAGTTGTTTGTTATTTTTCATGTTTTGTGGGAGTAATAGTCCTATTCATAAAACAATAAAAACGAGGCGTTTTTTGCTCAAAGTAGAACTTGTTTAAATGCAATAACTTCTTATTGCACTGTAGCAAGTTTTACTTTGAGCAACAGACACCTAGATTTCAGTCTATTATGAAATGGGAAAGGTCTATGAAGATAGCCACGATTATAAATTATTTTCTTTTTGATATCGCAATTTCTTTATCCTAGTCTGTTTACTTCTACAGTTAATGTAATCATAATACATTCACATCAAAATTAATTTACACGAAATGTGTTAATGTATGATAAGTTATGCACTATTGATTGATTGCGACATAATAATTAAAATTTAATAATTAAAATCCAGGGGGTCCACACCTTACTAATGAAGGGTTAAATAACAAAACACAATATTTCTGAGTAAAGAGTATAGCAAGTGAATAATAAAACCTAGTTTGCACACGATATAACTTCATCTATTCACAGCATTGTCCATAAGGTAAAAGGAACCGAATAAAACCACTTAACCTTATTTAGGTCGGGCCTTTTTGGGGCTCTGTACGATGTAACCATTCTGTAGTGTTAAAACTTTCTAGAAAGTTAGATCAACACATAATTAACATTTTAGCATAATTATTTTCCAGGTGACGTCATCACTCATGATGACGTCATCACTGGAAAACAGGTGTTGCAAAAATATTATTTAGGTGAAGATTGTTTTGTTCTTAAACTATATACCAAAACGTTTTTCAGGCAAAAATAAATAGATGTTTGCTAGGGGAAAATTACCCCTAGTTGCCGAAAAAAAAATCAAAATGCTCCTAGATAAATTGTATGAAAAGTTTAAATTTTTTTAATCATATAAGTCATTCGTTATGAAAAAAAATAATATGAGAGGGGGACTAAAATAGTCAAATCACAATCACCCCCCCCCATCCCCCCATGTAGTAAAAATGTACGAACGCAACAAAATCCTTCATAAATGCGGATTCGGTACCTATTTTTAAGTGTACTTTGGAGTACCGTTATTTATCGCTAACCCTATTTTCAAGGTCATTTCAATTAAAAAGAGCATTATTTGAGTTAAATATAAGTATTGAAAACTGTTATTTTCAGGTGAATAAAGGAATTAAGGATACTACTCCTGTTCTCATATTTTACAACCGCGATATGAATGCCACAGAATTTGAACAAGATTTTGAAAGAGAAGAGGTAGAACAAGAAAAAGAAGAAGAAGAAGAAGAAGAAGAAGAGCAAGAGGAAAGAGAAAACGACAAGCAAATTCAATATGTTATTACTCAGAAATCTGCAAAGAAAGACATACAAAAACAATGTCAAATCCATTGTATTGATCGCATCTGTAGAGCATTATTCCCTATTAGTTACATTATATTTTTTGGAGTATACATAGGTTACTTCACAATCCATGGACAAGCAGATGATTTCCACTAGGCAAAATATTTGCTACGAAAGCTATCTTGTGACATCAATTTCTACTAATGCAATATCTTCTTTTGATTTTTGTAACGATTTTTATAATCTTTAATCTTAGCCCTACCCAATGGGCTAAAACTTGTTCAAAGTTGACAGTAAAGCCGCTATCTATCGTATTTACTGCAAACTTTGAACAGGTTTTTGCTTATAGGGAAAGAGAGGTTGGAGAGCATTTAGTATCTCCAAATTTATTATTTATATTAACGGCAACAACTCAAAGTTAGTGACATTTCAAATATTTTCTTGACATTGTTTGCCAGTCGGCAAAAACCTGTTCAAAGTCAGTAAAATAACGTTAGAACAAACCTTCAGAGAACGTTGTTCTAACGTTATTTTGCTGACTTTGAACAGGTTTTTGCCGGCGGGGTTATATCTTACAATCTTGGACTTTCAATAACGGACATTTTACAAATTTTGACCAACACGCCACAAGTAAAACAAAAATGTGGAAAACGACCACGAAACTTGACGAATTTAGTTGTTCCCTGAAGCCTAGTATCCAGGCTTTTGGAACAAGTTTGGATTTTCGCGCAATTCGTCTTAATTGCCAAGATTGTAGTTGGAAAAGCATTTCTTTGCACAATTATTGTATTGCAGCTCCCAAATAAGTTTTATATATTTTAATTAATGTCGGTCTTAATTGTACATGAACGAAAGATGTAGGTCTCTTATTTGGACCAAAAAACAGTTCTTTAGTTGTCACAACTACAGAATATGTTAACCCTACTATTAGCGGACCTGGTTGTGACCTCCTCAATGCTCATAACCTTTGATGGAATCGTGATGTAGTGTTGAAACTTTCCAAAAAATTAGGTAACAAATAATAAACATTTTAGCAGAAGCAGAATTATTTTAGATGTCATTACTTGTCAAACAGGTAGTGCAAAAAAAAAAAAAAAATGTGAAAAAAAATTTGGTCATCAAAATTTGTCAGAAGGATTTTCAAGCAAAAATAGAAAGAATTTTTCTTCCGAATTGTTTTGATTGCTAAGGGAAATTAAACCCTAGTTACCTTTTTTTCTTCTATTTAATAAAATACAAATTATATATTCCAAAATGGCCCTAGATGAATTATAGGAAAAGTCCTAAAATATCTAGCCGTATAAGTAATTATTTCAGAAGTTATTAAAGAAAGTTTAAGACGCGTGGTTCTTTGAACCCCTCAGTAGAAATAGAGTTAAACGAATTGTTTTATTTTATATCTTTTGTTAAGATCTTGTGACAAGAATACACATTTTTATCAGAAATGTATGATTTGAGCGAGGACTTATTTGTGTCTTAAATTATCAAAGTTAAAAAACTATATGTACATATGAATAATATGAATTAGAAATGTGATACAAACTGATATATTAAAACCAATCTGACACCTAAATGTACATGTCAACTGAATAACTCGATTTCCGGACTTTTCATTAATATACGCATTATATTCAGTTGTCTCTCGCTTTATGCGGGTACGCGGATTTGCAAAAAACTACTGAATACAATTCGCATAGTAATACAAAGCCAGTATGTGGAGTTATTTGGTAGTCGTGTCCCAGCGTGCAAAAAACCTGTTTAAAGTCAGCAAAATAACGTTAGCACAATGTCTTTTGAACATTGTTCTAACGTTATTTTGCTGACTTTGAACAGGTTTTTGCCGGCTGGGGTAATTTTTGGCTTGCAATTCAATAAAAAATCTCTTTAACCCTTTATTAGTATGGTGTGGACCTCCTGAAGTTTTAAATTTTTCTGCGAAAGTAACATAAGACAAATTATTATTCAGGGGGTTCTTTTCTTACATACTTTAAAAATCATACTTTTGTGACTTTTTTCTCCTGAATCTTCTAAGACCTTCCCATGAATTAACAAATTTCCGGGGGTACCCCACCATACTAACGAAGGGTTAATATATAAGTTTGTATCACATTTTCGTTGCAGATAATCCCAAAATATTCCATCTTATGCTTAGAGATGACCTACTTATAATTTTCAATTATTTATTTGTGTCGTTTCAGTTATGGATATAATACGTAAAATATACAGTGGAAAATAAAAAGTACAAAGTTGGAAACACGACACGACATACTAAGTCAATCATATGAATGCGATCAATACTTTTCTTTTCTTCGATTTTCTTCGTGTTGCTTGGAATCATTAATTCTTGGCACTGTATACTTCCATTTCTAGGTGTATCATTGTTCACCGTAAATCTTTTGTGAACCTCTGTACCAACGTTTTCCTGGTCATCGTTTACGACTTTCGCTTTTCTTTTCTTCTTCTAAAAATAAGCATTAAAATAGCATGACAAAGGAGGGAAAAATTAACAATATGTCTGTCTTTTACATTCAAATTCAACATATTTTTTCTAATGGTCTTTTTCATTATAATCATCAACAATTAAGGGAAATTCGTGCGTAAATTTTGAATTTTAACTTTGACAATTAGTCTTAAATTGGTACTAGCAAGGTGAGTGGAAAGAAAATTCGAATTTGTTCTAAGAGCCTGGGTACTAGGCTGCAAGAATCAAGAGAATATTTCGAATTTACAAAAAGACCTAAAATCGTAAGTCTACTAGATAAATCTCTCCGGACTTGCCGCGGTCGTTTTCCGCGGTTTTTCTTTACTTGTGGTGTGTATTACGCTTGAAAATTTACACTTTTTATCATAATTTATGACCTTTATTGTAGCATAAAGAAGCTACGGCTTTAAGCGGTTATAATTAGAGTATACACATCTGTATTATTTACGTATCTAGGCACTTTACAACAGCCTCTCTTCTTTAAAATTCAGCTAACTGTCCGAACAACTCGATTGTTCAAAAATACTTAATGGAAAACAACCGCGAGAAATCTTTTTGCAAATTCGACAAGTTTTGTTGTTTCTATCAGCCTAGTACCCAAGTTCTTCAAACAAATGCGAATTTTCGTGCAGTTCAACTTGCTAATCAGATTTTGAGACTTTCTGTCTAAGTTGAAATTCATTTTTGGTTGAAATTTTCTGATATTTTCTAAATTTTATTGGCCTTTCTGGAAAACATAATATTTTGGAAAATTATGCACTAGTTTTCCAGGGGTAGATGATTTCTGACCAGGAGGCAAGTAAAAAAAAATCTAAAAATCTGGAAATAGTATTAAAGTGTAACAAATGTAAGGCAAATGTAATTTGTATATAATATTTATAACATTGTGTAATTCACAGACCAGAACATTAACCAGAACATTAGCAGAATTCAATCGTCAACTATAGTACTGTGCCTTACTTGTGACTCCATAACTCCGTCACGTAATATATTTCTTGGAATTCTCTTTTGCAGAATGTTTCGAATTAAGTTGGGTTATAAGTGTGCCGAATCGCATGGCTTTATCTTTTGTAGATCACGAGATCTCATGTGGGGGCGATAATCTCTACAAGTGTAAAAAAGCCCATGCCTAATAGTGTTAAAATAATGTCGAAACATCATCATCACAATATCAAAACGATATTGAAATAATGTTGAGACAGCTTTGTGCTTGTATCAAAATGTCGAAGAATATCATATCAAAACGTCGAAAGAAATCATTGATAAAACATCGAAACTATTTCCCAATACTGTCGAAACAATATTCAAACAATATCGAAGAAACTTAGAAACGATATTCAAATCACATCATAACAATTTCGAAACAACTCTTAAATAAATGATAGTTTCGCCATAACAATATATGGATGTATAAAAAACAAAGTTTTTATTTACTACCATAAGCTTTTTAGAATTTATTTCCATCATCAGTGCTGTCAGTACTGATGATGGTAATAAATTCTGGAAAGCTTATGCTAATAAATTAAAAACTTTGCTTTTCATATTTCCATAACTTTTGATACAATTCTGATGTGGTTTCGTTTCGATATTGTCACAACACCAATAACTTTTGTTTTTTGGTATTATTCTTATCCAAAGTAAGTTATTACCAAAGCAGCAGCATGTCCTCTAAGTTGCAGGATGATTATATACTCCATTAATGATAATACAATCACCAATACGTTCACCAACAAAAAGATCTGTAGTGGAGTTGTATAATTAACCTTCACAGTCTTTTCTGTTACTCCTTGTAAAATGAAAGTGTTTGCAAGAAAGCTTGTAACAATCATTCCCATACGTGCTGGTACTGCAGGATCGGGAATCCAAAATGTTCCGAATGTAAACGTTAGTAGGAGCATCGATGGTATGTAAACTCGATAAACGTGATACATTAATGTTCTTTGCACTATCACATTTAATATCAGATATTTGAATTGTTGCATACTGCCTAAAGCAAAATAAAGCCAGAACATTGATAATGTGAAAATACTTCTACAATCCCAGAACTAAAATATGATACATTTTACAAATTTTGACGTGTATCGGGTAGGCTTAAGACTTAAGACTTATGATCTTAGGATCTTTTGCAAACTCGGCAAATTATGTTGTTCTCAGCAGCATAGTAACCAGGCTCTTGGAACAAATTCGAACTTTCGTTCCGATCACCTTGCTAGTAAAAATTTAAGGCTTTTTGTCAAAGTTGAAATTCCAAATTTTTACACGAATTTCCCTTTTTACCAAATACATATGACCACGATTGTAGTACGAATATCATACTCAATGTTTCATTAACAGTACCTGGAGACGCTTAGCACTTACGTTTTTTATCGTCCCCCCCCCACTCTCAAAGCCGAGACCCTTACTTACTTTTTCCCCCTCTCCATATCTTCATCAATCTCCTAATAGAGGATGTAACCCTTAATATATACCTTATTAACCCTGTAACATGACCAAAACCACTTTACAGGTTGAGAAAAGATTTATTAATTATGTCTTCAGATTCTGGAAGACAATTGCATTTGCTTTAACTGGAGAAGTAAATAGACTAAGAGGGAGAATCGATCTTCATCTGTAGACCCGAGTCAGGTTAGTAATGTGGCATAAATAAAGCAAAACAGAAGAATCGGACGAAAACGGGTGAATCGAATTATTTTTCGAAATGGTAAGAGCTACGCTTCTGAATTGCCCTATCCAGCCCTTTCTGTACAGGAAAGAAAAGCTTTTTAATTGATATCGCTATGATGCGTATACTCCTGTACCGCATCCATCGAAAGACAGTGATCTAGAGAATTTAAAAGCTTTTCAAAACCGTTAGCGTATCTTTTAAGCGGAAATTCTTAAAGCCTTGGGGTTTCTAGTTTCTATTAATAAGACACAGGGATATAATTTGAAAGTATCTACAAGATTTAAACTTTAATAGACCTATTCACAAATACATGAAAACGAGGCGTCGGCTGCTTTTGTTGTAGTGCAAGGACTGCACAAAAAAGGAAGTTATTGCATTGCACCAAGTTCTAATTTGAGAAGCCAACACCTCGTTTTCATGTATTAGCAAATATGTTTTGGTATCTATATGTCTATTATAGCACTGTACCTACCCAGACCGTATTTGGTAGTGTTTCATTTAGTGTCTACTATAGCACAGTTAAACACAGCACGTATACGTAGGTCTCCCAGACAGTCGTTGGTAGTATTTTATTTCTTAGTACTATAACAATGTTAACCCTATTCAGGCCACTGTATAGTAACCATATGTATCGGGTATTAACAGTGCTATAGTAGGTACATAATGTTAACATGGTTATAGTACGACACGACATAAAATACTACCAAATGCAGTCAGGCATACCTGACGTATACGAATTGTGCATTAACAGTGTTATAGTAGACACAACATAAACGGCTATCAATTATGGTCAAGAATACCAACGTATATGTGTTGGGTATCATGGAATACTACGAAACCTACGTATTGTGTATTATTTGTCTTGTCGTACTATAACCATGTCAACATGCACTACATATACTTAGGAATCCCCCACTGCATTTAGTAGTGTTTTATGTCGTGTCGTACTATAACCATGGTAATGTACAATACATATACTTAGGAATCCTCCACTGCGTTTAGTAGTGTTTTCTGTCGTGTCGTACTATAACCATGTTAATATACATAGGAATCCTCTACTGCATTTAGTAGTGTTTTATGTCGTGTAAGATAACGGGGTAGCCTTTCACGTCGTGATAACTGATAGAAAACTATAGGATTCTTACTTCCAATAGTATCCGATTTTATTTCTTCATTTATTGTTATTTTTATCAAATCATAACCATCTAATCCCATATGATCCTTTTTTATAACAGGTACATTATGCCAGATTAGTTCCATATCTTGTACTGGAAATGCATCTAAATTTAATCAGTGAATTATCCTTACTTTCTGTTCCATAAACAATATATTGTTTATCATAATCATTAGCTTTAACCCTAATAGGACGAGGGGTAAGTTACTTTCCTCAATGAAGTATTCAAGTTTGTATTCTGTTTTTGAAGGAGAACCAACTACCTACTAAACTCCTGCATTTAATTGTCTTCCGCCTGAGTTATAGAGGAAAGCCCTGAACACAGAAAGCTCTGTTTGTTGAAAGAGAACAAAGCATTTCTTCCTTGTAGATCTTTGTTTTCTTCTGAATAAATCATTTGAAAAATAAGTGGTCTATTGCCTTCCCATGAAGCAAATATGACCTCTATTCTGATTGATATTTAAAGAAATCGGTGCAGAAGGAAAACCCTGTAAACTTAAAGAGAAAATTTCAAGTACCACAAGCTCGTTCCCAGCCCTTTTTGACTTTCTTTTTAATTTTTCTTGCGAGAAAAGTTTTAACTTGAAAGTACCAAGCAAATAAAAAAGGCAAGTTACACCACAAGTTGTACCACAAGTTCGTTCCCAGCCCCTTTTGACTTTCTTTTTAATTTTTCTTGCAAGAGAAGTTAAAAAAAAGTCAAAAGGGGCTAGGAACGAGCTTGAAGGTACAAAGCAAATAAAAGATGCAAAAAGAAAAGAAAAGAGAATTAAAATCAAATAAGACATCGTTTTAGCAGCAAGAAAAATGCTCAGCAAATCATATTCCCATCGAAAATGTTTGTTTAAGATATGACAAATTGTAAGCTCATCTTTGAGGGGATACATATTGGAAGAGGAACGCTGTAACATTAAGATATCCACCATCTTGCATTTATATAAGAAAAGACAAGCTATCTTCCATACTCCCAAGTCATTTTGGAAGAATCTTTTTTCTGACTGGAAAATAATAGTTCGGTATTAACATAGGAAAAAAAAAATTAAATTTGGTTGCCTCACAGCCACTCGAAAATTGCCGTTATTTGATTAAGGACCAAAAACAAAACTTGCCGTCCAAATAAATTTACATTATAACTAAAGGCCGTTTTCCACATTAGAAAATCTTCCGCAGAACTGAAACTGAACGGAAAATGCGCACGCATAGAAAGAAATTATATACTATAATGTATTACTACTCGTGCGCATTTTCCGTTCCGTTTCAGTTCTGCGGAACATTTTCTGAAGTAAAAAAACGGCCTAAGAAATAGGTTCTACAGATACTTACAATTTTCGAATACAATGCGACATTTCTGTTTATCCATTGGGTAGCGTTCTAGCGACATATGACATGATGACACCGACTTTATTCTGGAAAAATAATAATTTTAAGAAATATCCAGATCGACAAGTAACGGTAACTGTTTGTGGGAGGGGGGATTTTGATCTGGTATTTCAGGGTGGTTGGAGGTAGAAAAAATGCTACCTCTCGGTATCTCTCGCCCTAACTTTTGATGGAACCATACTGTAGTGTTGAAACAGTCCATAAAACACATAATTAACATTTTAACATAATTATATTCTTGATGACGTCATCATAAAAAAATATGATTAATGTTTGCAATATTTATTATTTATCCGAATACCGAACATCTTCGTATATGGACTAAAGTCCGATATTAAAACGCCCCCGTGTATAAGCCATCTGAAAATAAGCCCACTCTTGGTCTAACCACAATTTTATAGCAAAAAATAGCCGCCCCTCCCTGAGTATAGGCTCACTCGGTATGACATAATAAAACAAGGATCTCATAAAGGAAGGGGAAAAAGCATTTACAAATGTAACAGTGGAATTAAAAAATAGTTTGTGAATAGGTCTATTATTGACCCTCCAGTCGATTTCGACGTAAAAGTGTTCCACACAAATGGAACGACCTACCCGATAAACTATAGTGAAGGTGGCAGAACAGACTACAATCACTCGTACCCTTCACACAATCACACTGCTTATTTTCAGCGTGGACACGTACACTATGTGACAAGGCCGAAACCACGGGCTTCCGTTGTTTTTGTAATAACATTTTATTGGGTAATTTGAAAAGGTCTATGAAAAGGCATTTTAAACGAATAGATTTTAAAACAATAAATAACCCAGTTTACAGACCACGTTGGAACAACTTCCAAACAACGTCAAAACGACGTCAGATTGCAACCTTGTTCCGTCTTCATGTGCTAGCATAGGATCAATACTAGATTAAAAGATTAAGTTCAACTTTTCTATTTAACAGTACCTAAATATTATCAATTTTAACCATTTTTTCTAGACTATATAAGTAGCCAATAGCATTGCAGATCCTGATCTAAACCAACATAAAAACAGGGAAATCTACACGATATCGTGAAAATCTTCCAAGTATCTATAATTTAATAAACAGACTGTACATGGCTATAGGTGACAATAAACAGTCCATATACACGTATAAACGGGTCCTTATTTGCTGGCAATTCACGCTGTACAAACCTGCGACTTAAATATACTTCTCCAGTCTTTGTATTTATATCAGTTCGAATCGAATTATCAAACTTTGTTATTTCGTTCGAATCCATTATAGCCGTATCTGGAATCCAAATCACATGATCCAGTGATGTTGCATGGATATGTGTATCAAAATCCATTATTTTCAATCTTGGATCTGTCCACCATTGACGCATGTACAAACCAAATGTAAATGTCTAATATATAACATGCAGGGCCCGAAATAACAGCCGGTCATCACCGTGGAGGAGAGATTTTTCAGAATATTTTCAGCCAACTTGGCTGAAAACATTCTAAAAAATCTCTCCTCC
>JAULBZ010002478.1:0-18665 GCA_032360805.1 Neoturris breviconis | reverse complement strand
CCCATACCATTTATTAAGGGGATGTTTAAAAGAGGGGGCATTTATTGAATATAACGAAAAAATATAAAGTTTTATTTCCCTATTATACTGCTGTATTATTGTAGTATTCCATATCATAAGACTGTATTATTATATTTCCATACTATACTACAACAAGATTCACGCCCCTTCTCTGCCCCGCAAATTGCAGGCATCAATTTAATTGTTAATGTTAAGAAATTAAACAGAATTTTTCTGAGGAATAATCCAATGACTTCTTGAACAAAAAAACCTGTTTAATAATCTAAATATTTTAATGTTGTCAGATCAACCGAGGTTAGGTTAGGTCTATGTCATCCCTTTTTTGATATAATTGGTACTTTCAAAGTACTTCCAAAAGAACTTGGGTTTAGGTCCCAGAAAAGGACAAAACCTAAAAATAGAAGCAACACCTTATTTCCTACCACTCTTTAATGTATTCTACAGGTGATTCTAGTTCGAAAATAAATTTTCAGTAGTATAAGTGTGATGGTTCTTTTTTTATATACAAAAGCCTAGAAATGTACAAAACTAATGGGTCAGGAAATTTTAAAACAATTTCGTGCAATATTTTCCCAGGTCATTTCAGTTTAAAATACCAAATCTCAGCCAAATAGATAAATCGGTAAATCAAATATAGCATAGCTTCGAGTTAGAATTTCGTTATCATCTGTTCATTTAAAAAGATGCTGTAGAATTGTTTTTACTTGACATTTTGGTATTCCGTCCCAGCCGGCAAAAAACTGTTCAAAGTCAGCAAAATAACGTTAGAACAACGTTCAAAGAACATTGTTCTAACGTTATTTTGCTGACTTTGAACAGGTTTTTGCCTGCTGGATTAGCTCATAATGTTTGTGCCGTAGTCACAATAAGGACCGATAAATACTGTGGAGGAGTAAATTTGAGCATAGCTTCAGGCTACAAAGTCTGAAGATATTCTCAGATATCCCTCCACCACAGTGATTATTTATTTTTATTTTGATCAAGATATCTGAACAAGTTTGTAGTAATTAATTAATTTCTTCATCATTAAGAAATTGCAATCGATAATTTGAAGGTCTGCATAAGTGGGGGAAGGAAATAAATGGCCATTTCCCAGCCATTATCAGCAACCACCTGAAAATAAGCATTTCTACACAGAAAGATTATAGTTTCAATATCTAATTTTGTATAAAAAAAAAAATATTCCGAAATGAAAACAAAACAAAATCATCAACGTCAGGGCTTGAAATAACAGCCAATCATCACTGTGGAAGAGAAATTTTTTAGCCAATTTGGCTGAAAATATTCTAAAATATCTCTCCTCTACAGTGATGACTGACTGACTGTTATTTCAAGCCCTGAACATTATAGATTCAAAATGATGCATTTTATTTACTCACATTTAATGCATTATATATTATCTAGTTGACAAAAACCTGTTCAAAGTCAGCAGTAAAGTCTTTACTACTGACTTTAAACAAATTTTTGCCCACTGGGTAAGCACAATAACCTTTAATCTGTAACCTGTGAAACAAACACTGTTTAAATTTAAAAGATTATTATTAAATATTTATATATGTAATTATTATTAGATCGTTTCTCAGCAATAGAGCTTCATAGAAAATCAATAGAAACTGAATAATTTATTTTGTAAACTTATTTTTTGAATGAAATACAACAAATTATTTTATGAATAATACAGCATTATTAAAAAGATTGTGTGTGTCTGCACGGAAAATTTAAAAATATCAATATGTAAAAATCTCAAGTAAAATATATTATAATCGATAATTTTCCATGATTAATTGGAGGAGTGTAATTCAATAAGCATGTATTTTGATTGGTATCTTGACTGCAATTACGGGGCTCGAAATAACAGCCAGTCATCACTGTGGAGGAGAGATTTTTTAGCCAACTTGGCTGAAAATATTCTGAAAAATCTCTCCTCCACAGTGATGACCGGCTGTTATTTTGAGCCCTGTACTAGGAGAAGAAGTACTTTCTTAGCCCTAACCAAATCTTAATCGATTTCCAAATTTAACCCTCAGTCTACTTTATTTGCCCTAAAACATGGCTAAAACCACTTTATTAGGTAACAGGGAATGGCAGTGCTTCCAGGGAAATCTCCACCCAAGGTGTAACCACTGATCCACTACTACTGCCTAAAACTGTTGTTAAAAATGACAACAATGTTTTGTTTAATGTCTTTTGCCATTCACAACAAAACTATTACCAAACTATTACTTTATAAGAAATATCATTACTGTGATAGATATGAATTGGATGCATCATCATAATATATATACACACTAAATAATTTAATATAGTTTTATAAAGTATGTTATTGTTATGCTATGTAAAGATAAGTATATATAGAAACTTGGTACCTATATTAGCAGTAATAAAATCTTGTAGAGATGGTTGTTATCATATGTTATTAAAATTAAAAAGCAATAAAAAATAATGAAATAGAAGATTACATATTCATTAAAATAATAAATCTTCCTTTGTTGAATTGTGTATTGTCATTATTATTTCTAATTTGAATCATGAGTCATTAATAATGTTATAAACAGATATACTCATGATGGTAATTAAATGGCCCTAAAATGAATACACATTAATATAAGTCAACAAAAATAATAAATTAAACATTTTGTTGAATGTGGTCGAAATCACATAGAAATAAAAAATATCAATAAAATTTTCTAAGTTTAAATTTGACTCTGGTCAAACCCTTATAAACAGAATTCAAATATTTCCTAATACCGATACTCGGTCCAGAGTTGACAAAATTTTAAAAGATTTGGCCAGCGGTCTCATAATATTGCCTAGAATGCCATAACCAAATTTCAGGACGGTACCACGCCTTTTCGGTCCATTGGCCCGAAAACTCGATTTTGACCCTTTTTGCCCAAAACTTGGGACTGAGTAGACAAAATCGAAATTCTTGGCGAGCCCTTCTAGAATATCACCACGAATGAACAGCTGCCGCAAAGTAATAGCAATAGCCCATCTAAATTTTGTGGGCTAAAAATTATAAACTCAGGATCATAATTATCATTTACCTGCAAACATGAACAACCCATTCCAAAACCCATACAGTCCATGTAAACATGATCTGGCTTAATGGCCAACTTTGCTTCACCATCATCATTAGGGATTTCAGGATAGAAAGGAGTTGGTGTGTTGTTATCACGAAACACTAAATAGTAAAATAATATATAAAAAATCTCAATGTCAATGAATTTAAGAAGTGTTGAAAGAACAAATAATCCCTGTGGAGGAGGGATTTTTGAGCATTGTGCTTCAGGTTATTTTCAACAATCATGTCATGTCATGTTACTAGATTAAATGGATTATTGTTTGCGGTTTGAAAAATGAGTATTTTTAATGCGATGCACAATAATGTTTTATCTAAGAAGATTTACTGGTGTTCACCTCACCATGTAGCTGGCGGAGATCTGAAACGTCAGGAACTTGCTTGTTTAGGAGGCAACTCTTGGTCAGTTAGCTTACTTAGCTTAATTATTTTACATGCTGAATATTAGGCAAAGCTTCCCGCACTAGTATCAAAGGCTACTCCCCTCCTGCCTTAACTGACACAGGAAAAAATTGTCAAGCAAAACATGTTCCTCGTGGAAGTTTTTGGCAGAAACTCAAACATTATGCAGACCCCGATTTGTGGCGAGATTCTTTTCAGCAAATTACCAACAGGAACGGCATACATGTAAGTTTATTCGGATTCCAAGCAGTCTGCAAAATTTAAAATTTCAAAGCAAGGTAAACGCAAGCAGTGAACGGAACGATCGAAGCGAAAGAATCTGAAATCGCTAATAGCTGTTCAAAGTTACTATACAAGGACGGAAGCAGTTCTTACACTGGAAACAATCTGTAGAGTAATTCAGCCTCTGTAGAATTCGCATAGCCAGGCAAATGATTTCAAGGTGTTGCACACCCCAGACATACATTATTCTCTTGCATTTTCTCGATTGTACTTTCAAAGGAAGGTTGTGTTTACCTTATTGGTTTAGGCATACATAGGAGAAATCAGATGGGTTTGCAGGGGGATTTCCTGCTTTCAGATGGTTTTGCAGGGGATTCCTGCTTTACTTTTTTAAGTTTCTGCCTAACATTCGGGTAAAAGTCAATACAGAGATGAGTTTAATCATCAACCAAACCAAACGTTGGCGATTATGTTCTAGGGGTAGAAATTTAGTTTTGTGATTGTTTTTATCTGTGAATTTATCAATCGGAAAGTGACCGTAATAAATATTCAGATACTCTAATAATTTTCCTCAGTTCTATTCCATTGAGGTAGTTAGCTGTGCATGTTCCACAGAACCTGGAGTAGTAAAGGAGCTAACCCAGGAAAACTCGGAATTGTCTTAAATTTGTTGGAAGATTCTGAAAAATCATTATACTTTATTTGGCTCATTGCCAGTTTTCAGTGGGAGCTTTTAATTAGTTTTGATTGGTTTAAACATGTTGAATCAATTAACGAAAAAAGGGGAATAATTATATGGTCAGTAACACATTATCCCGGGAATTCCACTTCACCTTAGTTGGCCAAACACTGTCTGTTTAGATGAATAATTGCTTGTTTGACACCGGAGTTTTCCGTGTATGATCAGAGTGTATCACTCGTCACTTGACATACATCTCGTACTTTAAGCTGGTATGTTTGCTTTGATGCATATACATCAGGAATTTGGTGGCTCGACTTACTTCAACTAAGAGGGAGTAAGCTAACTTTCAAGACGTCACTGAAGCAATAATTGGAATAGTGATATTAGGAAACAAGGCAAATACATATTTGACATAATTCTGATTCTTTCCAAGTTCTGTTGACGGCTGTTTTTACTATCAATATATTGTATTTATAATGTCTTCATTCATTTATCATCATTTCCGCTAAATATGAGCGAAATAAGGCATAAATGAACCTGGAACTTAGCTGTGTTTAGTAATATTCAGGAAAAATCTGAAAAATTCAGGGAATTTGATTGAAATTTATAGAATCCCTGGAAAACTTAAGGTAATTACTAAGGTAAAAATCGAATCACAGTATGCTTATAACAGAGGAGAGCACTAAGTTGATATTTTGTTTATTTGTCAAAATAAATCCTGGAAAAAAATGTATTTTCCACTGCACTCAGTACAAAACTCATGGAAATCTATATTTTTAAGAAAATCCTGGAAAATGACTTCCATAATCTTGTCTAAACCCTGCTGTTAAGTTATCACCATTAGACATGTTTTGTTGTTTACCCCATCGAGGATGTTATTCTTCATTATCACTTTAATACTTACCTTAAGGGAAGAAATTTTGGCGGGAATTCAATTTAGCGGTTAGCAAAATCGGCATATCTGTCGGGAATTTAATTTGGCGGTTGACCAATTTTTTTAAATTTGGCGGGAATTTAATTTGGCGGTTTTGGGCAAGTTTTGACAGTTAAAGCTGCTGCGACCCACTGATCACGTGACTTTTAATTAAGTTGCTACATATAAATTAGCTCGGGGACGGAATAGACAGATGTTTTCAAGTTTTTAGCCTTTTTTAGACTGTTTAGATCGTGTAAATATTTATAAAAGAATAAGTTTTTCTTTCTTTATTAATTTGGCGGGAATTTAATTTGGCGGTTTTTCTTCCCGCCAAAATTTCTTCCCTTAGGGTAATACATGTTGCCTCTAGTTACAATGTAATTCTTGCAAAATGTGAAGGAACAAGTGTTCAAATTACAGGATTTTAGAATGATAACATTGTCCTTTTAAATAGGTAGGTTTCAGGGACAGAAAGCTTACAATAGTTTAAGGGTGTTTGAATTACATCGGCTTCTCAGTACCGCCTACGTAGCATTGGCGTGGTAATGGTCAGAGTGAAGACTGGAGTATTTAAAAACAGAACAAACAGATGGATGATTTCCCCTGATTCATCGCACGATTTTATGATTCTCCAAAACTAACGGGAACCCAAGTTTTATGCCTCTATATGCAATTTAACCATGTTTGAATATCTGGCGTTGTTTAGAGTGTACTTACATCGATTACTCATAGTGGTGAAAATAATGATTTCTGGGTACAATAGCTGCAGCATAGGCAGGAGTTTTTTGTTGCAACTTTTTGTGGGGAATGGAAATATCGATTCCAGAAATTAAGATATACACATTGACGTGCGATATTTAAAAAGAGAGTATGTAACGCTTAGATATGCATTGTAATCTTCGCATGAAGAATGATAAATTTCTGTAATACATGATCATGTTGATAAACAAACTCACACACCTCTAATTTATTGTGTTTTTGTATAGTGTAGCTGAATCCTTAAGCTTGGTCCCCCACTAGGCATTTAATTGTGTTTATCCTATTCACATGATGAGCGTTTAACTTCAACAAACTTAAATGCTCAATGGAGATGATAGCAGGTACTACTAGCAAGTGCCCATAAATGCCCATAAATGCCCATAAATGCTAATCAAACGCTATTGGCGTTAACCATCAAAGGATAGAAATGATAAACACAAAAAGAAATGTGCACAAAGTAGAAATTAAAAAATGTGAAGTTTTCTTACTTCTTGATTTTTCTTGATTTTTGCTATAACGCTTGGAATATTTTAAAAATGGTAACAAGATAAAGGAAAGTATTATTCTCTATCAAACTGTAGGTTATGGTACAATATATTAAATACATCATATCGACTTCTCTGAACAAACATTCTTCTTACTTTCATTATTTGTTTGTAATAGGTTTTTTCGATTCTTGTTAATTTTTCGAAATAAACATAACAAAAATGTCTTCATACTCCTCTAATTTCTGCTTCTCGCCCAAAAAGAGTCGCACAGCAGATATAAAAGGATTTCATAAATGCGCTTAAATGCAATCTATGCTCAATATGATAAACAAACTGAAACGAAGTTGGTTTGGATCCCAAGGAAGAAAAATATTGGGTTAGTAAAAGGGAAAAAAATTGTTCTAACAAAATTGATTTGAATAAGTAGGAAGTTTAAATAAGAAGTACTTCCATTCCAAAACCTGAAAAAGTATGAAGTGACAGTTCACAAATATTAATATAACTTGTTCTCACTAGAAACTGTTATTTTACAAAATAATTTAGGGATACAGACATTCCAAAAATTGTTATAAGAACCTACCTGGAAGATTAATAGCTTGTCGTTTCCCTCGTCTTGATCTAATATTTCTTGTAAGAGTTCTAAAAGAAGATGTATTTCTAAAGGTTGTTTCCACGAGCCCAAAATTTGCTGCGAAAGCCAAAAGAAGACATTCCATTGGTAGAAATTGATGTAATGCCATGTCTTTTGACTTTCGTAATGCATTTTTCACCGTGTAAATCAACCTCAAGAATGTAAACTATTCCCTTTGAAATGCACCAAATACAGACTGACCAAATGCACCAAAATACGGACTGACCAAATAATGCACCAAATACAGACTGATCAAAAAAATACACCAAATGCAGACCGACCAAATAATGCATCAAATGCAGACTGACCAAATGCACCAAAATATGGACTGACCAAATAATGCACCAAATGCAGACTAACAAAATAATGCACCAAATACAGACTGACAAAAAATTGCAGCAAAATGCGGACTGACCAAATAATGCACCACATCCAGACTGACCAAATAATGATAAACTAATGATATTTCTCTATCGATCTAAAACTTCCCAACTTAATTGATGGAAGATTTCTTGTATTATCTCTTGGAGATTAGTCTATTTCAAGATAAAGTGATTGATATCAACATATTGTCCACTATATAACTTCATACACCACCAAGACTGTCATCTCCATGATTATACAAAGCCATCATAAGCTTTCCAAGTCCAAATTTAAAAGATATTGTCACCAAGTTGAAAGAAATACTATCACTAATTTAAAAACAATACTTTCACCAAATTGAAAAAAAGGAATATAATGTAAAGAATGTTACATCAACAAAGTTGCAATCTTTAAAGTCGCATAATCACCCTATTTTATCAAAATTCTAAAATCTATATCAAGTTCACTACTGGCAATTGCTGATCACACCCTGAAAATTTCAGCATTTATAAATAACAGAGAGTGGGTCAATTATTTTATCAAAAACTAGCTACAACTTCATATAATTATGCAGAAAAGCGATGAAGTTTGGCCAAATAATATGGCTGCCACACAGTTAGCCTAAAAAATACAAAAATTTAATCACTCGTATCTCCACTAATAGTTGTCTTTAAAGAATTACTGGCATTACAAGCTTTCATGTTATTTATTTGGAATTTTGACCAAAATAGGGTGATCATGTAACTTTAAGAAGCCATCGCAAAAAACCTTCCTCCTAGTTTCATATTCAAAACGGAAGAACCTCAAGTCAAAATCACAATTACAATGTACTTTTTATTGTGTATGACAAATTAGCAATACTTCCACACTAATTACACATGAACAAAATAATGAAAATAAGGACGAATATAAATTATTAAAATGAATATCACAGCTGGATTTGATTTGCATCGGACAGGATATCTTGTTGTAAGGAAATTATAGCAACACTCCTACGTGGTTACATATTAATTCAATTAACTTTAGGAACAAAAATATATATATATGAAGGTTTTAATTCATAACAAGTACAGTAACAGAAAGAAAAAACAAAAGAAAGACATAGAAAGGTATTTATTATAACTCAGGAAATAAACCAAATGATGGTCTAAATTTGGATGGTTAGAATGGTGACAAAGTCTACAAAGTACTAGCCTATATGATGTGCCATCAAATTCGTCTTTGGATTATTTTAAAAGTTTTTATGCAATGTTAACCGTTCAAACTTGTACATTAAAGCAGTACTTTCTAAGTTTTTAATCAGTGATAACAGTTCAAACCTATACACCAAAGCAGAAATAATTATTTCTACCAAACTCCATTTAGATCACGAAATGATGCTGATTTTCATTGCTGTCTTGTCCTTTGCTGATGCAAACGTAGTCCACCTTAGAGATAGTTCTGAAGAAACTGCTAAATTGGTACCAGCATTTACAACTCTTATTAACGAAATACACAGCACAGATATGTCAATATTCTTAACAGCTCCAACAAGTGAAAACAATGAAAGACATACCAACAACATCAATGATCATATCAACGTCAACAACTACAAGAGGTTATGGCTGCCATCTTTGAATCAAGGCATAGGAAAAGGGAACAAGAAAACCAATAAAGGAAAGAATGGAGTCGGCTTATGGGGAAAACGATTTTCTGCTCCAGTACCTATTTTCAGGAGAAATCAATTTAAAAATGGCATGTACCAGTTCCTACTTAGTGCGATGGAGAGAGGAAATAAATGTTGTAGTGAAGAAAGTTATATGAAAAACTTGGCAGAGATAAATGCTGAAAACATACAAGGATGAACTACAGATTCTGTACACTTTACCAGTAGTACTTTATTTGTTGGCCAAACACAGTATGTTCTTTAAAATAACACAAATGAAGTGGAAACGAACAAATAAAGAAATCACAACTTCAACATTATTACGTTCATTAATAAAATTCGATCAATAACAGTCTAGTGTTGTTTTTTAAAGATTTCCCTAAAAACTTTTTATTTACATATTAGGAATTTGAAAAATAGAAATTAATAGTACAAGTTATTTTATTTTGTGCCGTCACATTCGGAAGAAATCTAAAAGTCACTTCACAAACCATTTGAAATGATTACACTTATGTTTCGTGATGGCCAAATGTGCCAACCATTACAATTTGTGTGTAAATAAAAAAAAGTGTTAAAAACAAAACAACAGAAGGGTACCATTATAAAGAAGTAATCTAACAGACCACTGAATACTCTTCTATAGATACAATTCTTTGAGACTTATAACAACCCATTTACACAGAAGTGTTTATTGAATAATAAAAAACATTCTATCTTCAGATGGTCTCACACCAGCAGAGAAAAGCTTCACTTTACTTACTTGAAACGTGGATGCATTGGATAGATAGCACGGTCAGGGTAATATAATGAATTTGAAGCTGCATTTAATTGAGGAGATACTTTTTGAATGGGCTCAGTAAATCCAGGACATCCGATTCTATAATTCCATGACAAAAATTCCATTATATAAAGTCATTACTAATAATTTGTACAGTTATAGAAAATTGTAAACCTATATACCTTAATGGTACTTACACCTATATTTGCAGGTCATAAAAACTAGATTTATTTTGTGCAAATAATCATTGCAAAGGAGTGATTTTTAAACAAGTTTCAAGCTATATAGCCTGAAGCTATACTCAAGAATCCCTTCTCTGCAGTGATTATTTGCTCTTATTTTGACCAATAGATTCTTTGCGGGTCATAAATATAGCAGATTTTGCCAAGAACTGTGAATCCGTGAAAGCAAAAACACTTATCTCAATGTAGGAAAATAATTTTAAGCATAGTGAAGATGAACAACAGCAATCTATTTTAGTCTAGTCAATGTTTTTTGAATGATAGTCACAAGAATCAGAGTAGAAGAGTGGTGGGTGCAATTTTAACAAAGAGAAACACAGAAGATAATGTGGAACAGAACATAGAAGAGTATGTGGTCACAAAGCAAGAGAGAGGAACCATGGGCGCACATACCTTGGGTAAGCAGCAAAACAAATTATTGTTTCTTTTCTTGCATCCAAAAATTGAAGCAATTCTTCACGCCTAAAGAAATTTCCAAATTAGTATTATAGCTCAGTGAATAAGAACTAATTATTGTGGAGGAGGGAACATTTATTCAAAAAGCACTCCTCCATAGTGATTACTTGTTCTTATTAGCATTGATATTTTTATATTCAGTTTCTTTAACTTTAATCTATTCTCCTACAATTTGAAGTACTTCATTTGCGAGGAAGTGTGCTGAATTATGATCTTGCAGTGCGAGGAAACTAGTTGAATATAAATCTTTGTGACAAAAAGGCGGCTGAACAGTAAAAGGATGAGCATTACCTAAATATCTAGTCTTATGAACGAAAGATTTTTCAGCAGAGGTCAAAGAATTCATCAGAACAACTGCTATGAAAGTACTTATAAAATAAGGACAGTGAAGCAACATTATGGAAGATGAGGTCTAACAATATTAATACTATTATTTTATGAATCCAGTCAAGCAGATTAAGACAAATAGCAGAGGCACCAGCCCGAAGATGACAGGATAGATACAGGATACTCTCTGCAAAAAGAAAGTTCCATGCTTGATAGAGAGAACCAACTTTCCTAACTGCATATTGGGCAATCGACTCATTATAAGTATTCCAGGAGAAGTCGTTTCAGAAGGTTAGACCAAGAAGACAAAACTGATTATTCTCGAGATCGTCAACTCAATTTATCATAATGGAGGACAGAAAAAGTTTCTTAAATCGATTACTTGAAATAAGTTTAGTTTTAGGATCATTGAAAGTAACAAGTGAAATCGAAAAGTTTTTAGCAAGTCCTTTAAGAATATCGCCACTGAAGGACAAGGACAACTCTTATTTTACGATCTGAGAAAAATGATTTAATTTTAACGCTAATAAGAGATCAGAAACACCATAAACTTTGAGCTTATGTAGAAGTCTGGCATGCCATATCTTATTAAAAGCCTTGCATATATCTAGAGCAATAGCTCTGGATTCCCCAGAAAAATTTACGATAAACACACTCGTTAATAGCAAGATCATTTGTTTACTTCTTTTATTACATATGCTATAACCCAGTGGGCATAAATCTGCAGTAAAGACGCCAGAACAACCTTTTAAATGTTGTTCTAGCGTCTTTATCTCCTTATTGCAGGATGGGAGTGTAATAAAATAGTTCTAGATACAGCTCCCTTAATCGAGTCGGTATTTCAAGCTTTTCCAATACACATTTCTATTTCTACAATAATTTGAAAATTAAATTTTACATGTAGTACATATTTATTCCGCTATAAAAACTTTAAATATCTAAAGTAAGTAGCGCTTAACAAGAAAGATTTACATCAAAAAAGAGAATACCTGCTTCTCATACTATCTTCAACACGGTTAAATTGCGTCAGACACCCACCAAATGGTTGGCCTGGTGTTCCTAAAACAAATTATAGAGATTACTACAAAACAATCTCACAATATTTATACACAATCAACTGTCTCAAGCAACATGCTGAATGATGTGATGAACAACTTGGAACGAATAACAACTACAAAGAATTATGCTACGTCAACAAACGGGAAAAACCAATTCTTTTACTATGATCTAATTTTTTTATTTCCAGAAAATATATTTTACCTTCAATCATATAGTCTGCATATTCCATCCTCCATGCATTAGCATTTTTTCTAAAGGATTTTAGATATTATGTCACTTGGTATTGAATATGGACATTTTAACATTGAGCGTTTAAACAAAACAATATATGACAAAGAACTGAGCCATATTCGAAGTGATGTAATAATTGTGTTATTATAAATGTTCTGAATCCAGAGAGTAGCAAATACAAGTAATATGTTACTGGTGCCTGAGAGAAGCCATGGCAGTGTTTGATCATACATAAAGTGTAAAATATTGTAGACAAAACTCTTATCCAAAAACATTTTTTGTAGCACAAGAATTATAAGTCCAAAATTGTTAAACCCATAATTCTCAGACCATTATTATGAAATAAGTGCATAATGTGTTTTTCGTGAGTCAAATCATTGTCCTAAATCTCAAGTGATTTGCCCGAAAAATAGGGTAATAATTGTGCAAAATTATTTTGCCAGAAGGTATCTCCTATTCTCCACAATCTTCATATACTTTAATGGCAGGTGTCAAAAAGTGCATTTCGTGAATATTGATTGAACTAAACTTTAACGCCATTAATTTTTTGTTAATTTCAGGGGAATACCGAAGCACGCCAGCAGAAATTTGTCCTCAATTCATTTATATTGAGTATAAATAATTCTGAGAAAATAATTTTAATTGTTCTGATAAATTCCCAGTGTGTAAAAACTGGTTCAAAATAGTAAAGTTGCTAGTGTTTTAATGCTGACTTTGAACAACTAGGTTTCACTGAGTTTTTAATTTATTGGCGGTGTTCAAAATAAAAGTAAATAATCACTGTGGAGGAGGGTTTATAATTGCTCTTATTTCAACCACTTGTTGGATATTTCATTTTTTCTCCGTGAACATTTTTTAACTTTATTCTGAGAGAAATTAAATATTCTTACCCAGGGTTCATGTTTTCATCTTCTTGTAATGAGGGTAACATACCAGCACATTTAAGAAGTAAGCGAGACGATTTCTTCTCATGATCAAGATAGACCAATGTATACTCAATCTATATAATAAATTTGTTGCTCAAAATAATAAGGAGGAGTGCATTTTTTAATATATACTCCTCCACAGTGCTTATTTGCTCTTAACTTGAGCACTGATTAAATGTGTCAAAATATACAAAGTTTATCAGTGTTTGAAAAAAAAGCACAAATAGCCACAGCAGAGTTGTGATTTTTAGCATTGTTTTGCTCAAATATCCCTCCTCCACAGTAATTATTTGTTATTATTTCAAACAGCGGGGCTTGGGTATTCTGATAAGCAAAATATGAAAAATAGCAGATGACTTCCTGTAGCCTAGATCAAACGTTGTTCTTGTATCCTTACTGCAGATTTTGAACAGGTTTTTGCCCATTGGGTATATCAGAAAACTAAAAACATTTAAAGTTAATTTCCAAGTTTTGTTGAACAGGCTTAAAATATATATGTGATGAAAATTATTTTTTTCTTGCTCGTGTTTTGTTGTATGTAATATATATATATCATTACACAAAAGATTTTACTACTCGCTAGACTTTTAATTTGCACACGGGTTTGAAATTTCCCAGCAAAAAATATTAAGAAAGAACAACTGTTTAAAGTATTTATAATTTTTAACCAAAATATACAGTTTAAATATAGACACATTTGTAAATTTAAAAACAAAACTTTATTCCACAATATTATATCACCTTACTGAATTATATATGTAAATAGAATGAACATAAAAAATATACAGCGATATAAATGATCAATGTGGAGGAGTGATTTATGAGTATAGCTTCAGCCTCCTCCATAGTGATTATTTGCTCCAATTTCAAACGCTGGTAAAAACTAAGGGACTATCTTAAATATATGCATCAAAACGTTTTAGACCAACTTGTCCAAACTAAATTATCAAAGGTAAGGTATTGAAAGTAGCCTACCAAACTGAGTGAAAGTTAAACATAAGCACATAAATATGATTTGCATACACACATTATGCACTGTTTGAAATATGTCTTTATTAAGATGGCAAAGTTTCAGGTCAAATAAAGAATTGGAACACTTTTTTGAAGTTAAATTATGTCAGGTCACTGTGGAGGAAACTAGTGAAATTTCCACTTCTTCCCCCTGATCATTTTAGCATGTTATTTGGGTAAATGTGGTCAAAACCTCATAAAAATAAAATGTTCAAAAGTCTCCACTTTCGTCAAAGAAATCTAAAATAAATTGGCCAGCGGTCTTGTAGTGGTACCTAAAATGACCAAATTTCAGGACAGTACCACACCCCTTCGGTCCATTGAATCAAAAATACAATTTGGACGCTTTTTGCTGAAAACTGAGGAACCGAGTGGACGAAATCTTCAGATGTTTTGCGAGTCCTTCTAAAATATCGCCATGAATGCTGGTACCGAATTTCAAAATAGTAGCCCTTTTGGAGCATGGAAACTGCACAGAATGAAACCAATCGCAAGACTCAGTACACCTCTATGTAATTTTTAAGAGGATTATTAAGAAGTTTAATAATTGAATTAATCGAATTAAATGATAATTGTCTTAGATTATTAGGATTGGCATAATTATCCTTTAAGATACTCACCATTCTTAGAATTCCCTACTATACAATAAGTGACATGCATAGTCAGGAATCGATACTGTCAGATTTAACACATACTATCGTCCTGCGAGGCATTTGTAAATATATATAATGACGGCTCGCACAGTTGCGCTCCAAGTCCAGTTGAGTTATAAGCCTCGACAATGACATCAGCTACACTTTTCTCACTGTTATTTTTTGGCCTTTCTGCATACATGGCAGCTAAAGGATAAACACAAATCTACCATGTCATGACAGCTAAGGTTAAGCTACATGGCAGCTAAAGATAAATGCAAGTCTACCATGTCATCTGCATCAATGGCTAAAGCTGTTTATTAATATACCAATGCTGAAGATGAAAACAATGACATATCTGATGAAGAAGGATCTTTAGATTAGATGAGTGCTTTTTTAAGAATCATGGTGGATGAATGCTACTTTCAAGAATCATGGTGGATGAATGCTACTTTCAAGAATCATTATGGATGAGCGCTTTTTTCAAGAACCATGGTGGACGAGTCCTTTTTCAAGAATCACGGTGAATGAGTGCTTTACCATATGACCTTATTGTTTACATTAAAACATACTCACTTACATAAAAAGTATTACTTTTGGACTGAAATACTTTTGGTCCGAATGAAAATTTATTATTATATATATCTGATATTTTTAATGACGAAAAATTTCAAAAAAATGATTCTAACATATTTTTTTTATTTTGTATCATCACTTATGAAAAAGGTTTGGTCTAATCTTTCTTGCAGTACAAAAGACACAACTTTAATAAATGTTATTTTCTCTGTTGCAGACATTTTTGTATTGGTAAATTTATCAGTGGTTTAGTTTTTAGAAGCTTGTGGAAGACTTTAGCATAGAGTCAAGTGGATCATTCAAATAGTAAACTATTTGAAATCTTTTAAAAGTATACATTGCATTGTAAACATGAATTGTAATTGATTCTGTCTAGGAAACGAATTAATAATCACTGTGGAGGGATTTTTGAGCAATGCTAGAAAGAGTTTATTGGTTCTTATTTCAAACAGTGACAATGCTCAATGTATAATTATCATTATGAATGTAAGCGCTTAAAATGATTATGTTTTGTAATTGATTTTGTTTAGAAAATGTTTAGATAGAAGACGATGCATTGTACACGTGAACAGATGTTTGATTCATTGTGTTTTAATTTTCTTTCATACCGTGGCGCCATCATTGTACCTTATATGTAAAAAAACTTTATTGAATTTATTTGAAAGTTATAAAAGACTAATTATTTATTTATAACTTTCTTAGAAATACTCTTCCTAGAAGATATTATCACAGTAAACTATTATTCCATCAAAAGATACTTATGGACTTACTTACCAGGATTTTCTACTAGCTAATTGCTTTAATTTACACTCGATTGTTTGACCATTAGGATGTGGACCCCTGAGATCAAGAATTTAAGACATGCTCTTCTTTAATGTTTACATAGACTAGTTTGTGAATATCGAAGCAATACAGTCATCTGCCTGTACGTCAATGCTGTTTTGCCTACCCTGTAAATCTGTACTTATTAATTTTTTTCAGGGATCTCCTATAAAACAAAAAAATACCGCCCGGTTGACCGACTCTATTTCAGAGTTCATAGCCGGGTTACACAGCAAACACTGCCCAGGGCATAGAAACATGGAAATAATAAAGGAACAAATACAATGTAATATCTATTTTTTGTTTTGTTTTGTTTTTATCTATAAAAAGTAATAGAGTAGGCTGCAAAGAAGCTTCGCTATCACGAGTAAAAACATTGATTGATAAAACAATACAACATGACTTTTTAATGTAGCTTCATTTATTGTACTTTCCATCGCAAGTCAATGTGTCTTCTCTGAATATTCCATCTTGTTCAGAGACTCATTTTTGAAAATGCTAAGGGTCAACGTGAACAGTGAAAAATATTTCCTGATGGTCAAACATCAATTATCGGCGGTCAGCGACCGATGACCGGCCGTTAATTCAAGTGCTGCAGTGTGATTACTTTGAAATATATATAATTATCGTTATCATTGTTAATGTGCAGTGTGATGAAATTGCGTCCTTGCAAAATCAAAAGGATCGTTCATACAGTTGGTATCATTCATAAATTTATGATAAACAGTATTTCATTTATGTGTAAGTATATTTACAATTCCAAGAAAATGATAAAGGATTATTAGTGGTAGTCTACATGTGTTAGTTTCTATGTCACCACACCCGATGAACCAATTATCATGTCAACTGATGGTAGAAGTCATGCAACAAATAGCATTGATGAAATGAAAACATCAATACCAAAAGATGTACGTGGTCAGGAGGCTGAAAGAAGCTGCTCATCCAGATGCTGATCATCAAAACGTTACTAAATAAACTTCCGTTAAAGGAAGTTATTGTAAATGATGTTGTGAAATGTTTTGTGTAGAATATTTTCTATTGACATTCAAATCTACCATGTAAATTCTATAAAAAATATCTGGGCACCCATGTGACTAATTTAGGATTTAACTTAGAAACAAGATCATAGTTAAAATTAAGTAGAGGATTCATCACTTGATATTTACTTCCTTTTCATGCAGTAACTGTACTGTGACAAATAAAATTTATTTAACTGTATGACGATAGCATAGATGCATTTTATTAGTGGAAATTATAAAGGTTTTTCTTCGTTTAGTTCGTTAAGAGCCAATGTCTTTAAGATTGAGACAAGTGGTAATAGTATGAACATTTGATTTTTCTTATTGGTAGTATTCATTGAGAAAAGACAGATTCAAAAATTTTTAGACTCTTAAAATTTAAAATGGTGAAGAATAATGGGTATTTGAAATTTGGACTAAAGTTTGTATTCAAATTTTGAGTGTTTCATTTCTAAGGGCTTCTAACTTTTGATACCAATTATGGTTTTACATGTTTTTGTGATGTCTTGGTCTGCTAGTATCAAAAAATGAAAAAAATCTGCATGATCATAATGACAGCTAAAGTTACTGGTGCTTAAAAATAGAAAAAAAAATCATCATTTTGCTGATTTTAAGCTGTAATATCTTTGTGGGGGTTCATTTTTGTATTGAAATTTTTATCCTTGTGTACTGTAAGTACTATGTCTCTCCCTTCAATATGGGTAGACCCCTAGGATCATGGAATATACCACAATGCATTTCTCTCACCCATATATAGAAAGGTAGTCATCATGTTCTTCCTTTTCAGTTCGTTTAGTATTATAATAGTAGGTATAACTGGAAGTGTGAGCCGTTTTGAAAAGAAGTAAGAAAATATCTCAAAGCACAAATCACATCCTTTCTCAATCATTTTTCATTGAAAAATAGCCGAATCTGTCATATCGCCTCGTTTCACAGCTTGCGTCTACCATATAGAATATTTTTCTTAACTATGGTGCCCACAACAAAAAGGAACTATTCAATCACTCGAACTATTACAACATAGCTTCATCAGAAAATACAAGGCTCATCATATATGTGTGTAACGTGTTTACTCTACATGAGGAAAAATTTTGTGTTCTAAGACATTGGTTGAAACCCCAGAAAATTTTAACATTGGACTTTGTATCCCATTATTATATTCTCTCATGTCATATTTCCTTTTAATTATACTCTTGTCATTTTTCTCCTCACTTTGGGTAATATAAAGTCACTTTTGTGATTTTATATTCCCAATTGCATGTTTTTTCATTTTTAAAAATCTCACTTTATATTATTCATTTAATTACGGCAATTAGCATATAAAGTATATATTCTGTGATTTTTACATCAATTCAGTTCAGTGTTCAAAAAAGAA
>JAULBZ010002477.1:0-18671 GCA_032360805.1 Neoturris breviconis | reverse complement strand
GAGCTACTTGGTGTTTCTGAAACTACAGATGTGGTAACTGGTGGAGCAACAGAGCTGGAACTTGGTCCAACAAATGAACTGCTAGATACTTCTGTATATACACTGCTTGAAGTAGGTGGAACTACCGAACTTGTGACAGCTGGAGTAGATGTACTTGGGCTGACTGCACTAGAAACACTTGTTAATGGTGTTACAGTTGAGCTACTTGGGGTTTCTGAAACTACAGATGTGGTAACTGGTGGAGCAACAGAGCTGGAACTTGGTTCAACAAATGAGCTGCTAGATACTTCTGTATATACACTGCTTGAAGTAGGTGGAGCAACTGAACTAGTAACAGCTGGAGTAGATGTACTTGGACTGACTTCAGTAGAAATACTTGTTGATGGTGTTACAGTGGAGCTACTTGGTCCTTCTGAAACAACAGATGTGGTAGGTGTAGTAATTGTACTTGTAACAATTGGGACAGATGTACTTGGAGTAATTAATTGCGTTTCGGAAGAAGAGCTTTCAATAACAATACTTTCTGAAAAAGATGGTTCCACATGTACACTACTTGTAGTGGGAGGAGTAACTGAACTTGTATGAACAGGAATAGATGTACTCGAGCTGACTTCAGTAGAAACACTTGTTGATGGTGCTACCGTAGTGGTGACAACTGAAGAAGCCACAGTGCTTGAACTTGGTACAATGGTTGAGGTTGATGGTGGTACTGTTGATGATGACCCACAAGGAATTGTTGATGAACTTGTAATGTTTTGACAATGATGACCATCATCATAAGTACCTTCCGGGCAACCACATCCTTCAACAACTGGTCCACGACAGCAACGATCATTTTGATCACAGGTTTTGTTTGTTTCATAACAAGTTGAAGGCAAGTGATTGTCGGAGTAATAACCATACGAATGTCCACAGGGATCACAACAGTCAAGTTCTATAAGGAAATTGTTTGACTTTGCAAATTCATATGCTAAACTTTGCTGATAGCATTAGTGGTAAATATCTGATGCATATAATTTTATCCTTTCGAGTTTCCAAATGAAAATCCCATAAAATCCGGAGTATAAAGCCTCCCTCCCCAGTCCGGTTTTAAGCCCATCTAATTTCAAATGCAAAATCTTCACCGATAATAATCTCTCTGTTCGAAGCCCATGGGTTATTGGGTTCTCTTTTTACAGATAAACAGATGTATAATGCTGTATTTTTCTACATTTTACTTGTCAATAATATACTTGGTAGCATAAGATTTGCATTTCATTTGCAATTTCAAAAGCCAAATCTTTACCGGGTATAAGCCCCCTCCCCCCCAAAAAAAATATAAGCCCCGTAGTTTTAGGCCCATTAAAAGATTTTATAACCCCGGCGCTAATATTCAGGATTTTATGGTAGAATTCTTGTAAGAAGAAGCAATGCGTTAAGAGAAGAGAACAAAGATAACATAATAAACTTACTACAGAGCCCTTCTCGTCTCCAGTATATGGGAATGCCATGCCTATTACATTCTTGAACATATGAAGCAACAGCTGAACAGAAGCAAGCACAATCACCACCAAATTTACACAAGCATGTTTCTTGCTCACACAAAGAAACGAATGGATCAGGGTTTACAGCACTGTGACAAGCTGTAAAATTATCTTTCATTATCACACCACAACCTAAAATATAAAAAGAGACATTAGAGAGCGGCGTTTGAAATAAGAGCAAGTAACCACTGTTGAGGAGTGATTTTGGAGCATTGGTTCAGGCTAAGTGTGTTTAATATCTGCTATCAACCCCATGGAGCATTTAAGTGTATTTAAGTTGAACACCCTTCATGTGCAATAGAATAAATGCACTTAAATGCTTAGCAGGGACCAAGCTTAACTATAAATGCTCATCTGAAAATACTAAGTCAACAAAATTCAACGTTTTTGAAGGATTTATCGGTAATAATTTATTCCGCATAAATCTTTTTCACCTCAATAACTTTCGAATTAATGTTTCGTTTTACTTGAAACTTGGTCACAATGTACCCCAGGCTCTATCATATCCGAAAATATAAGAAAACTTTGCATACGTCATCATTTCATGCAGAATGTAAGTGTCCAACCGCAGTACCTGTAAAAACCTGACATGGAAGGCAAAAATGGAAATTTATATATTTATGTATTTGCTAATTATGAATGGTTTTTTAACTGTTCCACAATAAAAGCCATTATATTGCCTTGTAAATTAAAATAATACTGTATTTAAAGATTTTTTTATTTTTTATTTTCTAGTCCTGAAGGCCAAAAGTGGTCCTTGGTCCGTTTGGAGAACATTTTTTAAAAAAGATTTGGTCAGCAGTTTTCAAATACAATAACATGAAAAGTCACCAATTTCGGGCCTAATACGATTTAGCGGATCAGAAGTTATACGGAAAGGATGACTCAAAAACCACAAAATCTACGAAATTTGGTACCCATAAAGTTGAGTACTCTGTATGTAACTGATACATCGTAACACATCATAAATAAATAATCATGTGTAATTTACGTATCAGAATAAAGTTTTCCAAGATGAAAAATGAAAATATTTTATGACCCACCATATTGAATCATGATGGTCATGTATGTACATACTACAAACCAGAATAGAGTGAATCAAATAGCCGATTTAGTTAAGTTAGAAAATTTCTTATATTGATGAAGGAATAGAACAAAAACTTACAAATATAACTAGATGACTATTTTGGTTATAAAACAGAGAGAAATTATGTATTTTGCAGACTAGTCAATTATCGTGTATGGCAAATAGTAGGGAAGAACATTTTCCAAATTTTTGCATTTTTTTGGGCCTTTTTGCAAAAACAAATTCCGCGAATATCGTTGTGAAATTTTATTCTTGCAAATTATTTTCACACTAGCCCATTCGCAAAAGCTAATTAACGCAAAACACAAAAATCGATTATTTTATTACTACTTCTTCAAAACAAAGTAAAGATATATTTTGGTATGTGTTCCGCCATAATACATAGTCATGTGATTTACATATGTAATTTACAGATCAATGACACTTATTTACCAAAAACAAATATATCTATCTATATATCATACAGTATTTACTTTTGGTCCATTGTCTATTTATTACTGCAATTTGGAGGTGAAATCTTTTTAAGATGTTGTAGAATTTATTATTGCGATTGGGGCCATTTGGAAAGGAAAATAGCATAGTAGTAGGAAAATAGCATTTGTTTACATTTTAGAGTGTTTTTTAAAAACTGTTTAGAAAAATCTAAAAAATGCAGAAGTTATTAATGATCAATTCCACATTTTTTTCTTACGCAGAATGTTCTTCTGCATTTGTTTCTTACTTTAACCCTATTCAGGCTGAACTTTTTTACATAACTTTTGAATGAATGGCTTATATGACTAGAAAGTTTATGACTTTTGCTATAATTTAACTAGGATCATTTTGAACTTTTTATTATTCGGTAACTAGGAATATTTTCCCCTAGCAACCATATTTTTTACAGGTGTTAATTTTTTTTTTCTTCTTATTTTTGCTTGAAAATCATTTTGGTATACAGGTTAGAAAAAAAAAATTCCCTTTTTTTAATTTTTTTTTGCACTACCTGCGTTCTCGCTATAACATCACCAAAAAAAATATTTTGCTAAATTGTTAATTAAGGGTTGACCTACTTTCTGGAAAGTTTCAACACTACAGCTGTACCTAACATGGAAGCTTGCTATGTTTCTCACCTTTATCTGCCCATTGTTTTCGATCAGGGTTTGCAAGACAAGTGTCTCTTTCTTCTGGGTCAGAACATGCAGCATCAGTGGTACGCCATGACTTAGCATAAGTTAAATCATTGGTTGCTTCTGAATTATCAATGTTTCGATAATCATCATCATCAATTCCATTAAAATTACCACAGAGACCTGCTAATTTGCCTCTATGTTTTTTATCAGGAATGATATAAACTCGGTTTTGCTGGTCATATTTGATAGTGTAATCAAGGTGATATGCACGTACAACAATGTACAAACCGGACTGTAAAAGAAAAAGAACTATATTAGAGAATCACAAATTTACATAAGCCAATGGGTAAAAACATATTCAAAGCAAAGTCTGCAGTAAAGACACTAGAACAATTCTTTTTAATGCTGTTCTGTTGTTTTTAATGGGCTTGGAATATGTTCCCACTGGGAAGTGTAATTAGGGCAGGAAACAGAATAATTCATTATCTGTAAGGATAACGTCGAAGTTTGCAACTAATCTCAATAGCAAGTTCGTTGACTCAAAATAATGGTCGGACATCACCTGTGAAGGAGTATTTTTTTAGCTGCAAAGCTGGAAACTGTACTAACAAACACTCCTCCACAGGTGATATTTAACCATTATTTTGAGACTTGTAATATGATCACTGCATTATGTGGCAAGCAGGTGCAAAAATCATGGTTTTACTGCCGGTCATCACTGTGGAAGAGAGATTTTTCAGAACATTTTCATTCATACAAATTGGTTGAAAATATTCTGAAAAATCTCTCCTCAGTAGTGATGCTCAGCAGTTATTTCAACCCCTGAAAAATATAAGAGTATTGTATTACAAATGTATAAAACTTTTATGTCTCTGGCTACAGCAAGTGTAAAACAAACATCCTAGTTATTTTACCGATCTGTTTTATTACTCTGGCTCTGTGCAAGCTTTTATGAAAATCTCTACGTTTACAGATATTGAAAATAAATTAATAATGACAAAAAGAAAGAGCTTAAAAATAGATCAAAAAATTGATTGGTTCCTTCAGTATGAAGAAACCAATCAATTGCAAGATTTATGTTTGACTCAGTCAACATACTTTAAAGACTTCCAAACCATCAATAACAGCTGTTCTTGGTTGAGTATAATTTCCTTGCGTGAATATCTGTTCAAAAGCACCAAGTTTAACTTTGACAGTTTTTTGCAATAAGGTAACTGTAGCTATTCTTCCATCTGGTACTTTGAAATCCATTATAACTTCTTTACACATTTGTGCTTCGTAACTGTTTATACAAGGTGTATTTTTAGCTCGCACATTGATGTTGAAGGACTCACACTTAGAATCCAGGTCACAATCTGTCATTAAGATGTAACTACATTTACCTCCTTCAAACTTAAACATTCTGCCGTCAAATGTTCTATAATGCATTTGACCAGTTGCTGCACAATCATACTGTGGTTTCGCTTCTACATCAGGTAATCTTTTCCAGGATCTGTCACCATTACACACTCTGTTATAAACAAAATAATAATCAGTTTCAACTACCTATTATAGGAAATCACCTGTAGAGGAGTCTTTTGAGCATAGTTTTCAGCTTCATAATAAGCTTTGCAGGCTTAATAAGTTATAATATATGTTTTAAATTGAATTTCTGTAAACCTCACTATGTAGAAGAATGAATTATTTCAGGTTCAGGCTGATGTTGAAGGGAAAAGACAGAATAAAAGTGTGCAGATATATAAAACTGCATCAATAAAGATCGATTTCTATTTGTTGGAAGATTCTGTGTCTAAGCCAAAAGAAAACATTCCAATGGTAGAAATTGTAATCACACGATGTTAATGCCAATTTCTACCAATGAAATTTTTTCTTTCGGCTTCCCCGGAGAATTTTCTGCCTAATGGAAATTAACCTTAAGAGAGGATAAGTTATATAGCAAATGTTGTTGCTTGGTAGCCATAAAATAACGATCAAAGCCGCTGAAAATTATACTACAAAAACACTCCACCACAGGTGATATTCGACCGTTATTTTGAGGCCTGCAACTTTATCATGAAGAGTTATGTCAACAAATTTATAATCGATTTAGTTCCTTTAAGTATCAAGCCTGAATATAACTGCCAGACAACACCTTTGAGGGAGTGTATTTGAGTAGTTTCCAACTTCCCAGCTGAAAACTATAATAAAAAACACTCCCTCATATGTGGTATATGGTAGTTATATTCAGGTTTGATTCTTTGTTGTAAAGACATTATATAAAGCCTGAAGCTAAGCTCACACATACCTCCCCCCAGTGATTATTTACTCTTATTTCAACGACTGCATAATACAAGATATTATCATCATGTTCATGATATGATATCGTCATCACTGTGGAGGAGATATTTCAAAATATTTTCAGATAATTTGGCTGAAAATATCTGAAAATTCTCTCCTCCACAGTGATGACTGGCAATTATTGAAACCCCTGCGATATGCATATTTAAAACATCGGATGCAACATTAACTTACTTAGAACAATCAGAAGGTGAAGGTGAGCCTTTATCAAAGAATTTTCCATATTCTCGACATTGACACTGAGTGTTAGGTTCAACACAAGTTCCATTTTCATGAAGTACCTCTCCTTCTTTACAGAAACATCCAGATTTACAACGAATATCTTGGGGAGCTAGTTTGAAATTCAAACATGTGCTTCCGCAAGAAGAGTATACACGACCCTGTATGGCACAATGAGCTAAAATAATAAGACCAAAAATATAGCATCATAGTTTAGTATGGGGCAGAGGGACAGTCTCTAAATCAATTTTTCAAATAATTACAATAAGAATTCAGGTTGTAAAATTAAGTTAAAATAAAACTATAAAGAAGTTTCTTTAACAACCCACCAAATTATACCTAGTTAATGCGATGGGACAAAATGTGATTAAATGTGTGGTTATTATGTGATTCTCCACATTAATGTTAACAAAGTTACAAGCTAATTTCAAATACGTTAATTAAATGGAGAAAAAAATCCAGTTTTAAAACAAAATATTTTTTTAATTAAAATTTTAACGTTCGTTTGCATTCGCTCTATCTTCTTAAAAGCTATTCTTTGGTATTTTCGATCTGCAAATTTCCTATTTCTTATTCTCATTCGTGTTAATTTAATTGGCATTAATCGATACAGACCATAACTCGATTAATTTGTGTTGATGTTTGTTCCTCTCTTACTGCATTATCTTGTAGAATAGTCAATTCTACTTCTGTTGAGAGAAATTTAAAGCAACAAAAATAACTTCTAAACTTACCATCACAGTCAACGTTAGTGCAAACAAACGATCCACCTTGGCATGTACTATAATATCAATATATGATATATTTATTATTTAGTATTGGTCAAAATAACAGGAAATAATCACTGAGAAGAAGCTATGCTCAAAACTTACTCCCTTATGTCACAGTGATTATGCGATCTTATTTCAATCACTGTCGTTTAATCAAGTTCTCTGTTATCCTACCTGCTCTCTTCTTGTATTATACATATTTAACATTTCGAGAAAGTAGATGATGTAAGTAGATAGTTAAAAGTAGATGAAAGTAGATTGATTTACTTTCATCTACTTTTAATCATCTGCTATCTTATAATGTTAAATATTAATTGTAAGAAGAGAGCAGGAAGGATAAAAAAGGTATAACTTCACCCATACCAAAGAGCAAATAATCACTATGAAGGTGTCATTTTTGAACATATCAGTCTTTGTATTCTGAAGCTATACTGAAATATTAATCTGCCATAGTGATTATTTGCATTTAAAATCAAACACTGTAAAACAAGTATTAGCAGTTATTATATTCCTAGTGGTTTAAATTTCCATTAAGATAACAGTCGGTCATCAATGTAGAGAAGAGATTTTTCAGAATATTTTCAGCCGATTTGACTGAAAATATTCTGAAAAATCTCTCTTCTGCCATAATAAACGGCAAATATTTTAACCCTTGTTAATACCTCCTGAATTCTGACGATTTAATTGTCGTAATAGGCAGTGTGAGAAAATATAGAAGTAAACAACATACCAGTTGTTACATTTGTCTTGTCTGACATCACCAGTTTGATAAGTTATACCATTATGATAACATGAGCATTTATCTTTCTCAACACACTCATGATTATTGTTTGAATATAAGCCATCTGGACAAAAACAACCTTCAACGCAACCACGACTGTATACATATATAAAAAAAATCAAGTTCATGAGAAGATGGTGTCAATCAATAAATTAACTAGTAAGTCCCAATAAAAACCACAAAAAAGAATGTTACAATATTCTATTTAATCTGTTTTTTATTGCTAGTCTATTATGGATAAACAGAATATATAAATTAGACAAAAAAACAAAAAAATTACCTCGTGCAGTGTGTTTGATTTACAGCTGATATATCATGACAACTTGCAGGACATTTTAATGTTTTACGATCTTCAAGCGTGTTACATTGTCTCAAAACCTTTTTCCCAGGACACTCAATTTCTTAAAGAATAATATCACATGTAAGTAATCAAAATAACCAGTAAATAACGATAGCTCAACTTCACACCTTATCCAGTGGTTGAAATAAGCAGAAATAATCACTGCAGCAGAATGTTTTTTAGCATTGCCTGAAGCTAGAAATCCTGAATCTATGCTCTTATTTTGAACATCGCTTATCTTGCAGATATTAAATTTAAAAATTTTAAAAATGTGGTAATTATTATCCATAATAAAAAGATTAACTGTTAATTATTATTGTTATTATTAACTATTTTCCCACTTACTACAGTCCAGGGTGAGACTCCTCCATCCTTCTATTATAATCCCTTTATCCATACAAAGCTTAGCATAAGCAGAGATAACATTACAATGGCACTTTCGACATTTACATCCATCATTGCGACACCTTGTAAAATGGTCTTGTGGTGGAAGCACTGAATGGCATGCTGCGAATGGGCCATCCACCTTCTTTACAATGTCGCAATTTGTACTTGCATAATTTTCATTTTGAGTATAAATTTCACATGGTTTCTTAATGCCTACATATGTATCTGGGTGGCACGATTCTAGATCTGTTGAGACATCCCTGTCATTATATATCCATGATTGTGTAAATGCTGCAACATCAGTTTCGGTATTATCTTCGCGAGTATGATAATCATCATTCTTGTTGTGATTATATGTACCACAAAGACCACATGTTTGATTGACAAACTCACTTCCAACAGTTACATATACATTATGTCCGGTCCAGTGTATTTTGAACTCTTTTCGTTTGTATTGAAAAATCACATTCTCTTCACCAACAAATTCGACTATAAAGTCAGAATGATGTACAAACTTCTGTTCATTCCCATTAACAGAGAGAGTAGGTTTATAAATACCGTTATCATCTTTAGTTGACCCTAACAAAATTCTTGTATTGATTTGAGTTAGATTTACCATAAGGGTACGAAGACAAGAAGTGTATAACGAACCACCATTGCATTGAGAGTTTTTTACGATAAGTTCAATCTCCTTTTGACCTGTATAATGGCAATGATCAACAAGGACATAACTACATTTTCCAAACATATCATAAGTTTTCCCATCAAACGTTTTTATGTGGGGATCACCAGATACGTGGCAAGATGCAGAACAAGGTTTTTGTACACACGTCCAATGTCCACCATTACAAGTACTAAAATATAAAGATTTCCAAGCTAAAAAACATTTACAATGTGAGAAAGGACATAGCAAAAGTTATTCATATGCAGTAGATAAAGCCACACAATATTCCTTTAAATAATAATAGTATGAGCATGTATCACATAAGAGGAGTGCAAAGCAAAATTATAACAATAAAACAAAAAAATTGATGGTCTTAAAACTAAAACTAACCCATTAACCGAGCAAAATTTAAAACTACCGCATAGAAATAATTCACACCATACCTTATACATTATATATGCATACGATATGCTATACGTATGCTATTTGACTATATGCATACTCATACTTATACGCAATATACCACACACATACACACACACACATGGATTACCATATGCAACTATGCGATACTCACTCCTCTTGTAGTAGCTTGAGCGCTCTGGCTCATGTGATTCTTTAAACTCTATCTTTATAAATACATGTAATTTGATATGTAATTTGATCCCACATTTAAATTTTCACAGAAATTCAATTAAAATTATCAGCTCATATTGTTGTGCAAAGTCAAAATACAAAATGGATACCAAAACAATCAGGATCAAAGTCTTCATAGTCATGATCCAGAGTAGACTAATTCGAACAAATTTTAGTGAGTCCAAAGGATGGTACATGTCAAAATGGTAGCACTTCCGAAACATTGTCTAATAATAAAGCTAGACTCCTCCACCGCCAAGTGATAGCAATAGCCCATCCAAACTTTGCTTGCCAGGATAACTATCGATGCCACCATCAGGCATGCAATGTCTACTAGGACAGGGTAGGTTCAGATAGATCATTGTAGTAAATGCCATTGTATTAGTGTATACTTTTAATGGAATACTAACTAGATACCTGCAATGTATTTTAAAAACGAAATAAAACTTACCAGTCTTGACAGTCTCCAGCTCTTGTAGATAAATGAGGATATCTCACACCATCTCGGTAACAGGAGCAGCTGCTTTTAGCAACACATTTATCTATTCCTTTATCATAATAGGTATTATCTGGGCAGTGACATCCATCAACACAGTCAGCAGTACATGTTGACAGACTCATAACATTTTCACAGGTTTTTGGACATGCCGATCCACAGTCTTTATATACTTTATTATTCCCACCTGCACCACATGTAATCGCTATAAGAGAATATCAAAACTTGCAGTTTGCTTAATTCATTTTATTTGAAGTAAATCTAAACATACTGATTCACAAAATAAATTAGTACAAATAAGCCTGAATATAACTGTTGCATGTCATCTGTGGAGGAGTGTTTTTAAGTATAATTATTTTGCAGAAGCTGATATTTGCACTTAAAAAACACTCCTCCAAGGCAATTACATTCAAGCTTGATTGGTAGCTTTAGAAATCATCTTGCAATGAAGGATATTAAGAACATGAAAATCAATTATTCCATAGAGGAACAACAACAGGGCTCTGAATTCATAACGGCATTCCCCTGTGGAGAAGCATCTTTGGAGGCTAATTTGTAGCCAGTAGGCTGCAAAGTAGTCTCTAAAGATGCTCTTCCACAGAAGAATGCCAACGTGAATCTCAGAACCTCTTCGTCCCATAGCAAAGGTAAATATAACAAAGATAAATACTTTTGTTGCCAAAGATAATACATTTAGCCTAAAACAATCAACACAAATAGACTTATAGCTGAAGACTAAAATATACACTCCTCGACAGGTGATTTTAAGCAGTAATATTTAAAAGTCTCAAAATAACGGTTGGACATCACCTGTGGAGAAGTGTTTTTGAGTAGTTTTAAACTTTGCAGCTAAAAACTATACTCAAAAACATTCCTCCACAAGTAATGTCTGACAGTTATTTTGAGACTTGAAAGCCTACTTACGACAAAGTCCTTGTTTTCTCCAACTCAATCCAGCCCCAAACTTTTGGCAAACACGTGAATAGAGTGACAAGGCACTGCACATACAATCAGCCCTAGCATCACTATTACAATTTACAACATCTTGCATACAAATTAACTTATATTCATCTGGTTTTACTAAACCATGACAAGGTTTAAATGCATCAGTACTGATAACATCACACATTGCTTCTGCTTTAAGAAAAGCTTCATCAGGATCTCCTGTTGGATTGTAAAACAACTTGCTCATTAATAGGTCTTCAGTACATACGTCTCTATTCTGAATGTAATGAGAAGTAAAATCTGCGACTGTATTTTGCTTAAGACCATCAAAAGCAACTAAATCATTATCTTTATTTCCATCTAAATTACCACAGAGACCAGCAAGACGATGACTAGTTTCAGTTGTACGATAGGTATCTGGAACAGTAATTGAGATATCTTCCTGTCCATCAAATCTAACTATAACTCCTTCATCAGTTTGTACTATCACATATCGACCAGCCTAAGGTAAGAGATTTTTTTATGTTCATACCATAAATGATCTAATTGTATCTTCAAGTCTGAACTGTAACATATCAGCTGTGGTGGTGCGTTTTTTGAGTATAATTTTCTGCCTCAAAACTGAACTATACTCAAATAACACTTCTATACTGGTGATGTTTAGTAGTTATACTCAGCCTTGATCTTGGGTTTATTGGACATTTTTAAATGCAAAAACGGTAATTATCAAGAGAAAATTATATTGATAGCAATACTCTCATTCTCCAATATACCTTTTTTTAGAAGGGTCTCAAGAATGGGTGCACTATTCTTATTTTTATCAACAAAGGATATTCAGCTCTCAAAATTCACTTTGAAAATCACTTGTGGTGGAGTGCATTGGAACATAAATATTCATATGCACTCCTCCACATGTGATTGCTGCAGTGAATTTCGAAAACTAGTATTATCATTAGTGATTCAGAGGTAGAAATAAAAGTAAATAATTATTGTGGAGAAGGAATTTGTGAGTATTGGTTCAGACTTTGTAGCCTGAAGTTATGCTCAAAAACCACTTCTACACAGTAATTTACAGTCATTTCACCCACTGTGATTATTGATAAGCTTTTAAGTGTGATTTCCATTCAGCGTATATTTCCACGCTGGCAGTTCTTAACAGGCAGGATTCCAAAATTCAGTAATTTGATTGGTCAAAAGTTTGGCGTGCATGCTTGAAAGTTAAAATTTTACCCTGTAGGATGCTTTTTTAAAATCTGCTAGTAAACATTAGATAAAATAGTACCTGTGTAATACGTGGATTTCCATCGTGTGGTACTGTCACCATACTTCCATCAAGAAATACAATAAATTCATCTTTTACTTTTTGAAGCAAGTTAAGGTTTTTACCACCAGTATATATATTCAATGTTCTTTTTACTGTGGTATTGTAGTTTACATCAGGGTCATTATGCACTACAATACGTAGATCTTCCATGGGATCACGATCCATGACCAGAAGATATGAACAAGCACTCAGAAAGTTGTAGTTCAATCCATCAAATGTTGTGTAATGAATTTTCCCTCGGATAAAACAAGTATTGTTCACTAGAAAAAAAGTTCAGTTATTGAAATAATAGCAATAATCTCAGTGGCGGAGTAATTCTTGAGCATAGCTTCCGGCTACAAAGCTTGAAGCCAGCTATGGTCAATATTCCCTCCTCTGCAGTGATTATTCACTCTTATTTCGATCACTGAAGTTAATTTAAAATAATAAGGGACTTTTTTCAAATTTCATTCTAAAAGTTTTTTGCAAGTTTAAAGAAACCAAATCTACCCAACCGAAATGAAACTATATAGAAAAGTATTCGTTAACGAGCTTCTTCAAAACAAAGAAACCAACCCATTACAAGGTCGTTGACTCAGTACACTTGTGAATTTAAATTTACACTCTATAAATTTTATTTGTAGATGCTTCCCTAAAAGCTCTTGTGATATATATGAAAACTTCTTAATTAAGCTTATCATGCAGGGTTCAAAATAAGAGTGAACAATCACGGTGAAGCAGTGATATTTAAGCATGGGATCATGTTAGAAAACCTGAAGCAATGTTTAAAATTAATTGTTTAATTATACAGTACCATTCTATTGCTTTAAATTTTAAAACCACTTGAAAATACTTGACAGAAGTAAACTTAATAATATTACTTATCAGTGGCTGTTGGATAGACTAAATTAAATTTGAAATGTTCTACTTGACCCTAGCTATCAATTCTGAATATAACTGCTGGACATCACCTGTGGAGGAATGTGTTTTAATGTAGTTTTCAGCTTTAAAATACATTCCTACACAGGTGAGGTTAAGCGGTTATATTCAGGCTTAGCTGATCATTGTGCAAATCATTACTCAAAAGACAAAAAAATCATGGTTCTTGTCCTGCCCCAGAAGGCAAAAACTTGCTCAAAATTAGCATTAAAGACGCTAGAATCATGTTGTATAACATTGTTCTAGCATCTTTACTGCATACTTTAAACATGTTTTTGCCCACTGGGACTTAGTGATATTAATTTTGTCACATCAGCAATGAAAGCAATAATATCCAGTATTATGAGCAAATAATCACTTTGGAGGTGGGATTTTTGAGCAAAACTTCGGACTCCAATGCCTGATTGTATGCTCAAAATTTGTTCCTCCACAGTGAAAATTTACACTTATTTTAACCACATGGAAAATCATTAACTCAGTACTTCTTTCCTAAAATATTAACAAAGAAATTTCTTACCTTAACCAAACCTGAATATAACTGCTGGATATCACTTGTGGAGGAGTGTCTGACAACTATACTAAAAAACACTCCTGCACATGTGATGTCTGGCAGCTATATTCAAGCTTCATACCAAATGTGAACAAATAATAATGAACTTACATGGTGTCAGCAATGCTGTTGTATTTAATAATCCACTTATAGAACCTAGAAAAGAAGTTAAAAAACAATATCAAAATACAAGGTTCTAGGTAAGGGATCATCTCAAAGTTTCATCTCAAAAGCAGTTTTGATAGAGTTAAACAAATCAAATTCAACAAAAATGAAACTATGCAGAGGGTTATGTCAACAAGCTTGCGACGGATTGGTTTCTTTGGCACGAAGATTGGTTTCTTCGATATGAAGAAACCAATCCATTGCAAGATTGTTGACTCACTACTCTCCTCTCTAAAACTTTTTTATGAGATGGTCCCTAAGCACTGTGCAAGAGTTCATAATTTGATTCTCAGTCTTCACCTTTTTAAAAATTACATGAGCGTGATGGAAAGCGCTGGTGAAAGCATCTGCGAGTGTGATGTAAACAGCATCCATACAAAAATAATATGACTGTAGTTGCCCCTCACCATTAGCCTTAATTTCTTAGTTCATAAACTCATTTTCAGGGGACATATATAAGGGACCGTCTCATAAATAAAATCTACAGAGGAGAGTAGTCAGTCAACAATATTGCAATGGATTGGTTTCTTCCCATCGCAATCTCATTGACATAACACTCTTCTGCATAGTTCCATTTTTGTTAAATTTGGTTGAACTCTATCAAAAAAGATGCTTTTCAGACAAAATTTTGAGAAGGTCCCTAATTTATTTTGTTTTATTATATAGATATTGCAAGATTTCCTGTAAGCATAAATACAAGCCTCAAGATAATGGTTGGACATTACCTGTGGAGGAGTGTATTTTGAGTACAAGCTGAAAACTGTACTAAAAAAGCACTCATCCATAGGTGATGTCCGACTGTTATCTTAAGGCTTGTAAATATAAAATTATTTGAAAAATAATTTATCACTGATCAACATGATATGCAAGTGTTATGAATCGCTCTTCTCACAAAATTTGCAAGTGTGACAGTATGCGCAATCACACTTGTCAAATGAAGATGAGTTCAAACGTGTACAACATAGAACATAAGAATGTTCTCTTTCATAGTTCTTATCTGTTCAATTGAAAATATCAAGTAAATAAAAAGTATAGCCAATTTATTTTTTATTTATTTATTATTTTCATGTTTACTGGAGAGGGCAGTGTGGAATTAATGGGGAGTCTACTCCTTAAATTCTTATCTGTATTTATCAATAATCTTAAAATTTGCATGAGATAATAATGTTCAAACGAAAATAAATTTCCCAATTTTCAAAGGAAGATTATTATTACTCGTGTTTACTGGAGAGGGTAGGGGGATAAATGGGACCTCCCCATTGAAGTGTTCCATATAAGAGCATAATAATCCGATCAAATAATCGGCCTACAAAGCCTGAAACTATAGTAGTTGTGCTAAAAAATTCCTCCTTCACTGATAATATTTGCTCTTATTTTGAACACTGCATAGGGTGGAGGAACAAACAGGAAAACAAAAACATTTACAAGCCTCAAGATAATGGTCTGACATCACATGTAGTGGAGTGTTCTTTTAGTACAGTTTTCCAGCTGCAAAGTTGAAAACTGTAATCAAAAAACAATCCTCCACAGGTTTTAAATTAATACACTGAGTTCACACCACACGGTAAATAATATACGTATGAAACTTACTATGTCTTGCTTCACAGTCAGCCATTGCTTCGTAATTATTTTTATTTCCCATGCAACCATGGAATAAAAGTGATTTACAAGTTTTTGTGGTTTTATCATATCCATATCTCATGATTGATGGACAGGTATAAGTATAGGAAGTGAATATTTTTTCACAAACGTTATTTGTTTGATCCAATTCTGTAAAGAATAAACATAAGTATGTGTACAAATTGACTATTTAAGAATAAATACACAAGGTAAGCAGACAGGTAGATCACTTCATGTGATGTCAATTTCTACCAATGGAATGTATTCTTTTGGCTTGCGCGCGATATTTTCCCTTTAACCCTATATATACTGTGGGTGGGAGCAGATTCTGCCTCCCCTCCACTTACCAATGCTTATGTTACAAAACTTAGTGAAGTTACTTAAAATCACAAAATAAATAATTCTGATAAGTTCTTTTTCCTCTATTTTTCGGATTTTTCTTTGGGACAAAGAAACCAATCAATTGCAAGATCATTGATTCAGCACTCTTTCCCTGGTAACGAATTTTGGAGATTGAGCCTATTATTCGTGATTAAATACTGTTAATTTAATCAATTTATTTGAATGTTCTCTTATCAAAAGAACATTATAAAACAAAAGATGACACAAATGAGTAAACAAAGAAAACCATTTTAAGAAGTCGAAGTAAGAGCAAAATATTCACTGTGGATGAGTGAATTTGGAGCAAAGGTTTAGGCTACAGGAATCCCTCCTCCACAGTAATTATTTAAACCTATTTCAACTACTATACGTACTACAATGATGTACACAATTAGGAAGAGTGTAATTCCTATTGTTTGATTCAGCTAGACAATTTGATGACAAATCATTAATAAATTTCAAACAATAATTCTTTTCTTTTGCTGTAGCCACCACAGAAAATAATGATGCTGTATCACCAAGAGCATTATCAATAGCTGATTTACAAAGACCATCTTTAAGCGGCATATCTTTAATAGATTCTAAAAGAAAGAAAAGAAGAAAATATGACTACAATCCAGACCTGGATAAAACTGCTAGACTTTATCTGTATATGAGTATTTCTTTATCATAGCTTTCAGCAATAAGCTGAACACTATACAAATCAAAGGTATGATATTGAAAGTAGCCCACCAAAACCAAGTGAAAATATAATTTGCATACACAGATAATATAGTGTTCAAAATATGTCTTTATTAAGAAGGTAAAGTGTCTGGTCCAATAAACAATTGGAACACATTTTCAAGGTAAAATTATGTCCAGTCACAACTTTACAACAGCTACTATAAGAAGCAGATTGTTCAATACACATGTGTCAAATATTATCTGGTGGGCAAAGAACCAAATACTGATTTGTGTATACTATAAATAAGTTTAACAGGTGTGCATACGCAGTATAAATATTTTTAAATATATTTAAAACAAGAATATTCAGAAAATTGAACTAGCTGTAAATCTTTTATGTCAAGCCTGGAAAAAAACTGTCGGTTTTTACCCATGTAGTAGTTTTTGAGTATATTTCTCAGCTTTGGAGATAAAACTAAACCGTTCAAAAACACACCTCTAAAAGTGAAGTACAACAGTTATTCATGTTTCTATTCCTTGCAGCATGTCTTGTAATGACTGCTGGACATCGCCTGTATAGGAGTGTTTTTTGAACTCAAAAGCACTTATCCACAGATGATATTCAAAAGTTATTTCAAGGCTCGGGTAGTAGTCACTGTTCAAATATTCAATTCTTAAACACAATGTATAGCTCAGAAATGTTTTTCAACCTGTTTCACAATTGGTACCAGAGTATCCGGCATCACAAATACAGCTATATCCAGCAGACGATGGACCACAAATGCCACCATGACCACAACCCCCTTCACAAAGTGCTAAAATTTAAAGTTAGTAGGTTCATCAAATAATTAACAGCTCTGCTTAAAACAAAATCTAATAATCGCTATTGAGTAATAATCTTTGTAAACAATTCAAGAAAAACTGATCCACATTGATTACTTGTTCTTGCTTCAATCAGGGCAAGCTTGAATATAACTGCCAGCCACCACCCATGGAGGAGTGTTTTTAAGTAGTTTTGAGCTTTAAAGCTGAAAACTATAGTCAAAAACACCCCTCCACAAGTGGTGTCTGGCAGCTGTATTTAGGTTTGTAGGGATGTTCGTATAACAAAACCAAGAATCAAAATACTAAAAATTTAATGTGTACTTACATTTGGCACATTGAGAATCGATTAGTTTGGGATAAACAGCTGGACAACTACAAGTTGAGTTACCAGCACAATTTCCACCATTTAAACAAAAAGAATCACAATAATCTAAAAAAAGAAGAAAAACTCAATAAAATAAGGAAATAATCAAATAATTTTAATATACATCGATTAGTTGCTCTACAATAATGGTTTGTTTTGAAAAGTCAATGAGACGTAATGAAATAGAATGGAATCGATAAAAGCAGTGGTCAAAATAAGGGCAAATAATCACTGTGGAGGAGTGATTTTTGAGCATAGCTTCAGGTTACAAAGTCTGAATCTATGCTAAAAAATTCCTCCTCCACAGTGATTATTTACTCTTATTCCAAACACTGAAAAGGTATTACAAGAGCTGAAATAACCAGGGGAGAGTATCAATTTCTTTAAAAAAACCCTGAGGGCAAAAACTTGTTCAAATCTTTGACATTGTTCTAGTGTCTTTGCTGCGAACCTTGAACAAGTTTTTGCGCACTGAGACAAGCCCTTAATCACAAAGATAACCAGGGTTCGAAATAACAGTCGGCCATCACTGTGGAGGAGAGATTTTTCAGAATATTTTCAGCCAAC
>JAULBZ010002476.1:0-18672 GCA_032360805.1 Neoturris breviconis | reverse complement strand
TTTCCCAAAGAACGATAAACGATTGGAATACGCTACCAAGGTACGTCGTTGAAGCTCCTTCAATTAATTCGTTCAAAATCACGTCATTTAACGTGTGTGTCTCGCCTTGAGGAAAACAACCTTGACAAAAATTAAAATTAGGAGTGTCGAAACTTGAATGCATTGCATTGAAGGTTTATATCGATAACCGGAAACATGAGAATCAAAACTTGTACGCTCTGCAATGATGTAATAAGTGGCATATCTGTAGCCTCAGCACCAGTCCTTAAGTAGTTTTAAGGACTTGGTCTCAGCCTTCATATAAGTGGTGATTGAGAACACTTTCTTAGTGACATAATTAAGGTATGTCGTTCCCTCACTCACACTGAACATAATATGCTTTGATATACGTCAAGGGAGAAGAAGCCCTGGAGACGAGGTTGCTTTCAAAATTAAAATTTATAAAGAAGAGTCAATGATAAGACAAGATATTTTATTTATCGAAGGTAGCTCTACAGTATAGCTGTAAATTAAAATAACTAAAAAAAACTACTTTTTTTAGGGAGACGAAGAAAATAATCCATCGTAATTTCAATATAACACTCTTGCATATGTAGTTTCGTTTTTGTTTAGTTTTAAACACGGAATATTAAGATGCTCCCCAAAAGGATTATATCTGCAACACGGCCTAACATCGGCAATGTAATCGGCACTGAGAACAGTCGGAAATACATGATTTTTATAAGAAACTTATAATTTGGGTGAGAACTGGAGTTACCAGAATTTTGGAATTCAAGTTTCTTATTTGTTTCTTAAATTATCGAAGTGAAAACTGTATGTACTGCTAACAAACATAAAATCCTAACAAAAGATACAAAATTCTGTTTTTGTTACAACTATAGCACTGTTTTTGGTCCAAATAAGAGACCTACATTTATTTTAAAATCTCGATAAAGATATACGATTGCTTCTTACCGTTTGCAAATTTTAGTTTTGTTCTTGACCTAAATTCAGAACATAAAAAAGCATGTACGTTATTATAATTACCTTATAGTAAGGAAGTAACGATGAAATTAATGCGCTTTTGCAAATTTCGCGCTAATTTTAAAAAAAACAAGAAAGCCTTGGTACGTTAATTGGTTAATTTTATTACCTCGTTAATTATAAGTGATACAGTATTCGGATATCCGCGTAAATCTATGTCCGTGTTGAAATTACTTTTATAATAATAATTTTGATCATGCAATTTTTGTAAAAAATAAAGTCAATGGTACAAACACAAGTTATCATAAGAATTTTATTTTTCTGTAATAATTGTATTTTTCTATACAAGAGAAATAGCGAAAATATTTCATTTCTGCTATTACACTGCGCATTCTTCCCTAAAGAATGGCGCTTCATGCAGTGATAATGATATTCTGTTTAGCGTAAAACGCGCGCATGTACTTGCTTTTTGTACCGCACGTAACGATTTTTTCAACTTTTTGCCGCATGAAGCTATTTTCCTAACTTTTAATACTTTTCTTTCGTTCTTTCGTCATTTGAAGCATAATTGTTTAACTTTGTATATCAAGCAATGCTATATGAAGCTCAGTCAGCGGGTTTGGAGTTCACGATTTAACGTCCCCTACTTTTCTAACCGCTAAAACACAATGTAAAAACAGTCATACACGAATTTTGAACAAGGAACTAAACGAACCAAAAACAACTTATAAAATTAAAGCGCATCTATGTTTTACTTTTCAAAAAAATAGCGCGCGCGTCCGTTCTATTTTATAAATAAAATGCATTGCGCATTACAGCTTTCTTCATTTTACGCTAACAGAAGATCATTTTATCATCCTTAGAGAGAGAGATTTGATAACTATATTCACAAGATACCAAATGCAAAGTGTCTATTTACTTTGTTTAAACATATAGTAGTGGAATTTTAATATATAGTGTGGAAAACTCGAAAGTGGATATACATTTTGCAAAAGATTTTTTGTTCATTTTTTGTGCTATTCATAACAGGTTCATAATTTTGGACTATCTAGAAAGTATTTATGCCAGTATAAAAGTTAGTCCGTTCATGATATGTATTAATCAAGTTATAAAATAGTTTCAGGGCGGAAGTCACATACTTGCTTAGTTGTTTTACAGGACAATTTGTACTTGTGATGATGAATCTTTTGCCAATTGGATGTTTGTGCATCTTGAGTAGCCAGTAGGCTACTGGTGACATGAAAGATCTTTAGTTACATCAATGCGAAAGTTAATTTTTAATTTGTCAATCTGTTCTTTTATAATGTTTATAAATGAATCTTTTAATATTTCAAATATGGTGCTGCCTTCACCAATAAGTCCTATTTCTTTACGTAAAACTGATGCATAGTAACGGTTAAAAATGAATGCAAAACTATTTGCTGCTTAATATATGGCGACCATCACAAAGGTATGGTGAAGACCCTACAAGGAATGTCATCACCATTCTCTTTTGATAACCCTGTCATATAAGAATATAACGCATTGTGTGTAGACCGTAAGCAGAAGCAAATGGTCAAAATTGTAGGCTAGGTCTTTAAGTGTCTGTTGGGTTTTGGTTTGTTTGAGATTAAGAATTTTAGTATCTATGCACATCAATTCTTAACACATTCATCTAAACTTTATAAGATGGCTTTCTTGCCAGAAAACAAGTTTGCGAAGTTTTATTATTTGAGATCATCCTTAATGTCACCAGAAATAACATGGTTATGATACTCATTCTTAAACTTGGAGGAATGGTATTTACAAGGATACATTTCAGGATTTGATATGAATTCTTCAACGTTTAAGTCCTCAATAAATGTTTTTTAATGGAATATGGTGGATCTTATAGGCTTGGTTAGTGTGTATACAACCATGAATGAATCACTTACATCGGGAGTTTTTGGAATATCGTCCAATACACAAGGTGACGGAACATTTTAAGTACTGTAGTGAAGTTTATTGCTTTTCTGGTACAGGCAGACAGACATAAAGGGAAACATGGTTTATTCGACATCGCAGACTCTCAATTTAGTAAACAAGTACAATCTTGTATTAAAAGACAATACGGTAAATCATGTAGATAAGCTCTCACATTATTTATATACAATCATTCAATGCTAAGCGTTTCAGGGCTCAACTATAAGCAGGATACAAAGGTAAACAATTTCCTTGCGCTTTCGGTGTGGTAATCGAATGAAATAGATGATAGCTCTATTCTTTCACCTAGGAACTACAACCTTGGACAAGGATACTGTAGACAAAGTGAAATCTTTGCAAAAATTGTAAATTTCAACTTAGAGAAAAAGTTTAGAATTTTGATTAGCAAGAATGGCGCGAAAATTCGAATTTGTTCCAAAAAGCCTAGGTACTAGGCCGCTGGAAACAACAGAATTCGTCGAGTTTGCAAAACGTCCTAATAGTCTACTCGATTAATCTCTAGGGCCTTCTCATGGTCGTTTTCTGCGTTTTCATTATTCTTGTGGCGTGATAGTTCGTGGAAATTTGTAAAATGTCTATTATTTAATGTCCAAGATTGCATGTTCCCTCTGACAAATGCATACAACATCGCCCTTATATAAGAACAACTATGCTTACAACTAATAAAAACCCTAGGTTTATAGCTACTCTGAGATAACATTTTTGGTTGAGACATTGATTTGAGAATTATAAATGTATCCATATCCCAGAAAGCAAACATTTATTCAAAGTCCGCAGCTTAGTTGTCTCGATTACTAAGATTGTAGCAAAGCTGCGGTACAGAAACTGACGGTAGCCGAATATATTTCCTTCATTTGATATCTATGGTATTTCAATTGTTGCAAGACTCATTCATTTGAACAGGTTTTTGTCTACTAGGATCTTTAAGATATTCTCTCTTCCATTGTATTAATTGTCATACTCCGTTATTATATTCATTGGTAGGCTTCGTTATCATGGCGACGAACAGTTATCTCAATTTCTTTGACAATTGATTTTGCGGTTGTCTGTGAACATATAGTCAACGATATGAACTTGACGATATAGAACACCCTTAATGAGTTAGCATTGTTGAACCGATCATCAGAACCTATTGATACTAACTCTATTTTGTTTATTGATGGTACCATTGTTTTTGCTAACACTTGAAACTGAAAAATATCTCTTGTGACGTCAGCAAAATGGCAGAACTGCAAATGTTCGGTATTGTGCATGTTTCTGAGATGCGTCCAACGTCCAACATATATTATTGTCATTCATAATATCCAAACAGATTTTGGCCATCGAAAAGTGGTGATTTTAGACAGATTTCGGGCAGTAACTTCAAGATAAAGAATAATATTTAACACGTACTGATTGAATTCTTTTTCGTTTTTAATAAAAATAATCCGAATCGCTTTGAACTTCAACTACAAAAGTTCAATCTAAGTCAGAAAATTGATGTTCGGTGTCGTGAACATGACCAATAGTAGCCGATGTATCGGCTTTCTCGGCATTATTCTATCAAATAAGTAACATAACTTTAGACCTCGAGTGACTTTTGTATTGTTCAGGAAAATAAAAAGTTTGAACAATAAAAACATTTGATAGAAAGATTTCGGACAAATAAATTTTTAGTCAAGCTTTAGTCTGAAAATAAAAACGTCTCAACTTTTTAGTACTTAATGTATACGGGAGCTTATTTATTTCCATGCTTCCGGGATAGTGGTCAGTATTACAACTAGATAGTGGTCAATATTACAGCGAATAATCAGTGAAAAGGAGGAATTTTTAAGCATAGGTCGAGGCTACAAATCCAGTTGATATACTTAAAAATTCCTATGTAAATATATTCTAAATAACTTTGCAGAGCAGGCATAATAATTTAAAAAGTGTCTATAGTTCTCCACCATGGGTATCGGATCCTTCTTTTTCTTCAGAGTCTTCTTCTTCTTTAGTTTCCTCAGCAGGAGATAATTCACCGCCATCGTCACCTTCAGTTTCTTCCGGTTTTGCTGCTCCAGTTGACATATCTTTTCCTCCTGATTCAACAAATCGAATAAAATCTTCTAAGGTACGTCCTTCACTGTAATCAACAACCTAAAAAATAAGAAAATTGTTAAAATGCCTGAAGCAACACAAGTTTTTTTATTGTAGGAAACCTGGCAAAGGGTATAGTACTGAAAGTTTCTTGTTTTGGGCGCCAAAAAATGAGGTTTTTAATTCTATTCAAACGTTTTCTTAATTTTTAGGCTTAAAATGGCCAAGCATATATCTATGGGTCACGGACTACAGACTACAAAGCTTGAAACTATGCTAAAATATCCCTCCTCCACGGTGATTAAATTTTCTTTTATTTCAACTGCTCCAAAAGAATTGTACAATTTTTCGAAAACGACTGTTGACAGTCATCGCTTTGTGATGATGAGGGGCCTCAATGATGTGCCTAGGCACATAATTAAAATTTATTCTAGATATGTATCTATCAAAAATTACTCGAGGATAATTACTTAATTTTTAGATTCTATTTTTAACAAGTTCAGTGAGCTAATCTTTCATTTCAAAAATTTGGGTTTTCACTTTTAAAAAACACTTTTCGCAGAAATCATTTCAGTACATGCGGTATACAACAATGATTTAGGACAGGTTTATTATCATACTAAAACTAAACAAAAAATATAAAAACACTTACAGTTCCATCTTTAGCGAAATATTTTAATGTTGGGAAACTTTGTATTTTAATATCTTCTACATCATTTGCTGTGGAATCCATCTTAGCGATAACATTATCTGCACTATCTTTATATTTATCTCCAAGTTTGTCCCAGATTGGTGCAAGTTGTTTACATTGGTGACACCATGGTGCATCTAAGAATGGATAAAATGAAATGATTTTAGTTTAAACCACCAAAAGCATTCATTACATACACAATCAATTCGAAATTTGTGTAGACAAAGAAACAAAGTTCTCAACTACGCACACTAGGAGAATCTTTGGTGCACTAACGTAGAAGGTAGAACGTAGACGGTAACGTAGAAATACAAATAAGAAATACAAATAAGAAATGACCAAGGAATACGAACAAAGACTTTTCTAGCTTGAAGTTATCTAGCGAATATTTACTGCGGCGAAGAAGTGATCTTTGAGTATAACTTCAGAACTTCTAGCCAGAATTTATCAAAAATTGTTCTTCAAGAGTTTATTCACATTGAAATTAATCAATACTTACAGAATTTAACAAAAACATTATTTTCTGGTGATAATGCAACATCAGCAAAATTTTTACCAACAAGAACTTTGACACCTTCTTTATCCCAATCTTCTGGTATCTCAGCAGACATCAAATGTCCCTTTACTTTACCATCTAAGATGTTTTGGACAAATTCAGTGAATGATTTTTTAGTCATATCTTTATTTTCAGGAACAAATTTCTTCTCGCCGTCAAATTTGAATAATCGCGTGGTTGGTGCGTCTTCAGGCTTTAAACCAAAGAAGTCTATGACTTCTAAATTCTCTTTGACATCGGTGTTAATGTAGAGGAATAAAACTTTTTCTTTAAAGCCTTTAGCAACATCAGTGAAACTAAGAAAAGCAAATCGTTTGGAAGTGGAAGGTGATATAGATTTATAGATAGAGCTACTCATGACAGGGCCACCCCAGTTGGCAAAAACCTGTTCAAAGTCAGCAAAAATAACGGTTTTTACCGGCTTGGAATTTAACCAATTTTTTTAATAGCAGAGAGAATCACTACATCAAGCCTGAATATAACTACCGGACATCACCTGGCGAAGAGTGATTTTTGAATATATAGCTTTCTGCTTTGATGCTGAAAATTCTGTTGAATAAAACACTCCTCTACAGGCGATGTCAGGAAGTATAGCTTGTATAACGAGTTTGCGCTTATATAATTTTTAGATACAAAATGTGACAGCATACCCGGTTGTCAAAAACCTGTTTAAAGTCCGAAGTAAAGACGTTTTTCTAGTACCTTTGCAAACTTTGAACAAGTTTTTTTTGCGCACTGGTTAGGCTATTGAATATGAATCAAATTGGATTTTATCCTATGGAACATGCAATATCTTCAAACTATGTTCTTCATATCATTTCAGCAGCTTAAAGGCAGATTTCCCCTAAGCGATAATTAACAGCTTTACTTCCTATAAGCAGCAGCTTATGTTTCTAAGTAGCAGCATTACTTCCTACGTAGCCGCTAAACTTTCTAAGTAGAAGCCACATTTTCTATGAGTAGCAGCATAACTTCCTAAATATCAACCTAATCTTCCATAAGTAGCAGCCTAACATCATAAGTAGCAGTTTTACTTCCTAGAGGTAGCAGCTTAACATCCTAAGTAACAGCCTTACTTCTTAGGGGTAGCAGCTTAACTTTCTAAGTAACTGCCTTACTTCCTATAAGTAGTGGCTTTACTTCCTATAAGTAATGGCTTTACTTCCTATAAGTAGTATCCTTACCAAGCCTGAACACACCTTTTCTGTGAGTGGTTTCTATAAGCTATGGCGGTTTTGAGTGGTTTCTATAAGCTATGGTGGTTTTGAGTAGTTTATAGCTTCAAAACACTTCTGCACAGGTGATATCTGGCAGTGATATAAAGGTATGATTCAGTGTATGAAATAACACTTCGGATGAGTGATTTTTGAGCGTAGAAATTATGCCATATCACCTCCAGAGTATTATTCTATCTAATAGTTTACTCAAAATCCTTACGTTTCTAACGTAGCCTTGAAACTTTCCGATGTCTTGCTGATGAACATAATGAAATGAATTTGGATATCACTTTCGAATATATTATGTGCAGCTTCATCAGTGAATTCAGTAACAAGTGCCATTGATTCTCTTTCTACAAATGCTTTAATATCATCAGCTGTTGCTGCACCATTATAATCAGCGCGTAAATCATCAAACTTAAAAGCAAAATATATTTAGTGAACTCTAATATCGATTAAAAAATTCACAAATTATTTTAGCCTAAAAAATAAAACCATGTTAACCCTTCGTTAGTATGGTGGGGTAACCCCGGAAATTTGTTAATTCATGGGAAAATATTAGAAGATTCAGGGGGCAAACGGCCACAAAAGTATGATGTAGATTTTAAAGCATGTAAGAAATAACCTCCTGAATAATAATTTTAGTTATATTACTTTCACAGCAAAATTTAAAAATTCAGGGGTTCACACTATACTAATGAACAGTTAATTCACGTCTTTATGGCAACTCCGTTAATTAAGCTGTTTATTTTCCTTTGCTGACTGATACTTTATGTATATATACGGTCGAATATAAACTTCTATTATGTCTTCTCACCTTCTTGACAACAATAATTCTATCTCCAATAACATCATATGCACTACCAACATCAGGAGCAGCAATTCCAAATTCAATATCGATAAAGGAGTCAGCAGCAGAAAGATAAGCTTTGGCTAATTCATTTTCTTTATCAGCAAAGAAACCAAGAACAGCAATGTCACGATCAGCAACGAAACTTGCAATTTTTTCTGCTGATTCTAAATTTGCGGCCGGTGGATTAGTTTTTTTCTTCAGCCACGCAATAATTTCTGACTCCGTTCCTCCACCTAAAAATATTAACGTATTGTTTTATTCTTCATAAACAGTAGTAATGAATTCTGATATCTATGATCAAGTGAAGGCTGTATAGTTATGCAATAAACGGTTATTATATAACTTATATTCAGTCACGTGGTATAGCCACGTGATATCTGTATTTTATTTGTGTATTTCGAGAAAGCGTCGATTTCTCGGAAATAAATTACATTCTCCTTAGAAAATATTAAAAAGGCAACTAAAAATAATGTAAGGTAACGCAAATTCGATAAAGAGTCTAATCCACTTCGTTTCCCTCTATTAACCCTATAAGACCCGGGCTTTTTGGGGGTCTAATAACCGGGGGCAGGGGGGGTGAGGTACAATGTACCACAATCCAATAACTTTCGAACTACTGTCCTGTTTTACTTGGAATTTGGTCACAATATACCCCAGGCTCTCTACTATCCGAAAATGTAATAAAAACTTACATACGTTATCATTTCATGCAGAATGTGATTATCCAACCGTAGTATCCGTGAAAACCTGACTTGGAAGGCGAAAATAGAAATTTAGCTAGAACTTTTTAATTATATTGTTATATTTGCTAATTATGAATGTTTTATCAACTATTACATATTAAAAAGCCGTTGTAATGCCTTGAATACCAAAATAATACTGAATTTAACACAAACAAAATTGAAAGCCAAAAGTGGTCCTGGGTCCGTTTGGAATTTTGTTTTTGAAAATATTTTTTACTTAAAGGTTTTCAAATACAATAACGTGAAAAGTCACCAATTTTGGACCTAATACGATAAGTGGATCAGAAGTTATACGGAAATTTAGGGGGGTTGTGGTACAAAGTACCCCTCACCTGGGGTAAATAGGGTTAACAAGTCTGAATATAACTGCCGGACATCACCTGTAAAGGAGAGTTTTTTGAGTATAGTGTTCAGCTTAAAAGATATCCGGCAGTTATCATTAGGTTTTATTAAGCACACTTAGCCATGTAATGAGGAAATTGTTATGAAAGTTGCAACAGTAATTGTTGTAAGTTTATGAAGCTTTAAAATATCTTCTCGTCTCTTTGAACATGTCATTAATTGTTTATAAACGATAATGGCTCTAGTAATTCTATAGAGATGATGACGTAGCTATAGATGATGATGTAGCTATTACAGCACAATATCATGATGTCATTTTTAACAAGAGGTTACCAGAATAGCTCTAACCTTAGATTACCGAGTCGTGTGCCTTTAATTAATCTTTAGAGCAAACCATCATATTATACCAATTATAGTGTCCGAAATTATTTCCCACATACTTATTTCGGAAGCTACCCAGCCGGCAGAAAGAACGTTGTTCTAACGTTATTTTACTGACTTTGAACAGGTTCCTTCTCGCTGGCTATGGTCTATTTTCTGATTATATAACTTCAACTTCCTTGTTAGGATCAGGTATCTTTGGAAGAAAATAATCAAGATAATCCTGAACGCTTTATCATAATAATCCAGAAGTCGATAAATTTTAGACAACTTGAAGGAAGTTGAAGCTCGTCGAAGTGGTTAAAATTTAGCAAAATGAACTACATTTGGGAGGCGTTTGACCCCAATTAATTAAAAAATAATTATCATATTTTAACTATCCAATTACAAAACGGCAAAATTTCATTCCACATAATATGATGTGGAAGTTGTATTTTTCACATATTATTTACATTAGTCGCAACATATGGGGAGACCTTAAAGTCTGTTTTACACGTATGACACAGACGCAAGGATTGTAAGTATGTGCAAAGAAGATATTTTTCTTTCAAAACTCAAGCAGAACGCAGAACCTGCTTAAGAAATTTTAAAAAATAACTATTTTCGTACAACCCTTTGCATCATAAGTGTTAAACAGACTTCCTCCCCTCCTCCATAACTTTTGAACGACTAATAGTTGCTATAACGATGAAACTCAGCAGCCTAATAGTGTATCATGAAAGGAACAATTTGGAAAAAATATTTTTTGCTGACGTCAGCATTTTTCTATTGCAAAATAATGACATGGGATTTCCTTTGTAGAAATAGGTGGTCCCAGGTAATGACATGGGATTTCCCTTTGTAGAAGTAGGTGGTCCCAGGTTATGACACGTATGTTTGTATTTGATCCACTGACGTAATTAAGCTGAAATTCTCACAATTTGTGTCTTATAGATAGTTGTAAAAAGTTAGAAATTGCTATTGTTTTAGTGCTTCAGACGTTATAAAAAACAATGTGACAGGGGGTCTCCACCCCCGGTTGGAATAAGGTTAAGACTATTATACAAGAATATAAAGGTTATTAAAATGATTGAAAACCAAGTGTAATGACTTAATTTAATCAATCAAAAGACGGTTACTTAAAAACTCTTTTGATGCATGAAGCAGCCGATCGTATTCAGATAACAGTAACTATGACGTGTACTTTAAACAACATGCGAAAGAATTGTGAATATTAGGAAAACACTGTACAGTATTGGATTATTTTTAAAATATATTTCCGACAAAAGGCGACTTTATATTAAATATTCTTACCTCCATATTCCATAGTCCCATTTTGGAAGAATTTTAATGATGGAAATTCTCGGATTTCATATTTTTCAGCTAATTTAGTTTCAACGGTGATATCTACCTTAGCAAGTTTAATTGCAGAGTTGTCTGCCTTTAATTTGCCAGCTGCTTTTGTAAATTCTGGAGCTAGAGCTTGATATCGAGTACACCATGGGGCATCTAAACAAAATTTAAACAGAATGGCAACTTTAGATGAAAGGGAAAGTAGTATAGACCATAGCCTGATTCAAAATGATACCCAGTATTTAACAACTGTTGTTTTTCCTGCTTCGTCGAAAGAATACTTAATGTTTAGTATAAGTTTTTAACGAACAAGATAGAAGCAAGACTCGTACTGAGAACCTAACGAGTTACATGTAGATCGGATTAGTATTGTATCACCACATAGGAGCCGCATGTAGAACGAAATAATGATTCTAATGTCTTACCGTCGTATTGAGTTGTATTGTATTACATTTTTAGGTCACGATATTCGTTCTAACTTATGCTAATCGATATAGCTACACACGCCTAAAGTACAAACTTAAATGAAAATATCTACAGACATATTATATAGCTAGCTACAAAGGTTATCTTACAAAATAGTACTAAAACAATTCCGTCATCTGGTACAGCTTCATTCCAATTATCGCTAGTTACTACCAACACATTATCTTCTTCTTTAATTTCGCAATATGCGCTAACAAATAAAAATAATAATATCAAACACTTCATTTTGAATTAGTATAGTTTCAAAAAGATATACTCTGCACTTGCTTCACTACGAATGTTTTGCTTTAAAAAAGAGCAACGAAGTCTTCTTGTAGCAGGAAGAAGACAGCCTTTTAAATCCGTGTGGATGTTTGATTGGTTTTGAACGAAAGAAATATTTTTCCGTGTTAGCAAATTTTGCTTGCTTGCCTAGAACTACATAATTAATTGGAAGATTTTAAACCGCATGCTACTAACCACTTGGTTTGCGTAGATAAGATTATGATAATACATTTTATATATAAATGCTAACATTGATGGGAGATCTTAAAGTCGCATAATCATCCTATTTTGTCAAAATTCAAAAATCTGTATCAAGTTCACTATTGACAATTGCTGATCACACCCTGGAAATTTCAGCAATTATAAATGACAGGAAGTGGGTCAAATAAGCAATCATTTTATCAAAAACTGGCTGCAACTTTATGTAATCATGCAGAAAAGCGATGAAGTTTGGCCAAACAATATGGCTGCCACATAGTTAGCATGAAAATGCAAAACTTTAATCACTCGTATATTAATAGTGGTCTCTAAAGAATTAAATTTTCAGAATGTGTTACTGACATAACAAGCTTTCATGTTATTTATTTGGAATCTTGATCAAAATAGGGTGATTATGTGACTTTAACTACTAGTATAAAGCTGAGGTAAAGGAGAAGAACTCTTTCTACAGATTTTTCCGAGCCGTAGACGATTTTTCAAGATGGTAGTCAAAATCAACCCGATTAATCGTACCGTGTAAACGTAGCTTAATACAACAAGTAGTTAACAAATTATCATTTACTAAGTTGAGTAAGCGCAATTTTTTTTTCACACCTACCTTACTGCAAATTTGGGGTCAGTCAAGTTAACCCTTTAACCCTACCCTTGGGGGAAAACCCCGAAATTTCCGTATAACTTCTGATCCACTTATTGTATTAGGTCTAAAATTGGTGACTTTTCACGTTATTGTGTTTGAAAAATTTTCCCACTTTTGGCCTTTGGACCCGGAAATTCTTATTTCTTTTTTTTCGTTTAATTCAGTATTATTTTGATCTACAAGGAATTACAACGTCTTTTTATTATGTAGTAATTGATAAAACATTCATCATAATTAGCAAATATAATAATATAATTTATTGTTCTAGCTAAATGTCTATTTTCGCCTTCCAAGTCAGGTTTTCACGGGTACTGCGGTTGGATACTCACATTCTGTATGAAATGATGGCGTATGCAAATGTTTATTACATTTCCGGATAGTAGAGAGCCTGGGGTATATTGTGACCAAGTTTCAATTAAAACGGAGCAGTAGTTCGAAAGTTATTGGGGTGTGGTTATTTAGACCTCTAAAAAGTCCGGATCTCATAGGGTTAAGGTGCTAGGTCAGTAAAATGACACTTTTGAGGAGTCATTTGACTGACCCCAAATTTGCAGTAAGGTAGATGGGAAAGAAAAATTACATAATATGCAAGTTTAAGCATGTCTAGAGGGACATATTATTGATCTGAGTCTTAACTAGACGAATACTTGTATGAACATTTTGCTTTCAATGTGTACCAGACTGTCATGAAGTCGATTAGTGGCCAAATTTAAAACAGCCAGATTATTTTCAATTCAAACATTTCGGTCTAGCTAGCTTGTTCCACAAACTCAACACGTTTTAGCTGAGATGATGCTTGTCAGTGTTTTGCACAGTCCATAATATGACCCAAGTTGTAGCATTAAACTTGTTTCGTGATGCGACTGAATATGTTTACATGGTGGTTAAATCATTTTGCGTGTAAATAAATGCATTATGTGTGGTATTGAAATATTGGTGTGGTAGTTACATCATGATACTTTGTATAGTTTAATCATCAGGTCGTAGTCAAACCATCAGGCAGTAGTTAAATGGTTTATCCTACTAACTTTCCCCAAAACAAATCTATTGACCATAGATGATTGTTTCAACACATAATAGCCTAAAGTCCGTCGCAGATGGGCCCTAAGTTCGTGGACCGCCCTATGTTGAATCGGATCGGATCGAATCGGATCCCCAAAACAATAAGTAAGTAAATAATAAGCATAATAAAAATAATGATGTCCCAAGGAAACAAAGTTTACGTCACAGCGCGAAAGGCTACTTAATATGGACCCGTATAACTTTGTATTCAAACTGGAAATTGTCAAATATGGAAATACGCAGTCTGAATACGGAGTTATACCGGTCCGTATACAGTAGTCTTTCACGTTGTGTATAATAGTTGACAGTGGCTATATAACAAGTGGTTTCGCATAGTTGTTCCGCATAGTTTTTACGTAATTTAAAAATCGTAAAGATTGACCGAGTTAGAACTCCAATTATATCTTTTAGATTCCATGAACTGGTCTATGCTTGAGTAAAAGTGTACAAACTCGCTAAAAAATGATCTGATGTGTGCTTTAATCCTATTCAGGCCAGTGCCCTTCCCCTGACCCCCCACCCCTGCGAAACATTTTTACATAACTTTTGAATGAATTGGTTATAGTAACCATATATTTGACAGGTGGTAAAAAAGAAAATTCAAAAAACATTTTTTTTTCTTATTATTTTTGCGTGAAAATCATTTTGGTGTATAGTTTGGGAAAAAAATATTTTCACCTAAAAATCTATTTTCTGCACTACCGTTCTTTCTGTTTTCCCGTTATGACATCATCGTGAGTAATTACGTCATGAAAAAATTACTTTGTTAAAATGTTAATTAAGGGTTGACCTAACACTACAGCACGGTTCTATCAAAAGTTATGGAGGGGTTCCGGCTATTCAGAGCCCCAAAAAGCCCGGCCTAAATAGGGTTAAGCTACGTTTACACGCTACGAATAGTCGGGCCGATTTGTCTACCATCTTGAAAAATCGGCTACGACTCTGAAAAATCTGTACAAAGAATAAATTTACGAACTCACCACCTTTCCCTAAATTCTTTGCACTCTGGGAAAGTTTTAACCTTGGATAACAGGGTGAACAATTACGGAAAAGCACTAGAAGGCACTTGGGTTATTGAGGAAAAATATAGAGCTACTTTGTATATATTACCAACATGGACCAAAGTACCTCTTGGTAAGTAATGAGTAGTGAAAATTATTTTATTTCTCCCTGTATAAGCCCATGGATCATATATTTAGATAGATTGAACGATTTGAGTGTTAGTATTATGATCAAGGTCGTCCCCAGTCCGTTTTGACTTTATTTCAAAAGGAACTGGGGACGAGCTCGTATTATGATTACACTCTATTCGGTTATTTTTAATTTTAAAGACTGCTCTGTGCTATTGTAGGGTTATTAAGCGAGGGGAGGGGTGGAATAACAGTGTGTGTGTTTGGGGGTGTAGAAAAGTTGGAAAAAAGCGTCCCCCTCCCGCTTATTCGATAATGCAGAGTAGGGTTAAATCAACTAAAATTGACAAAACTCAACAAAAATAAATCTGTGTAGAAGTGTGCTAGGGCAATGAGCTTGGAATGGATTGGTTTCTTCGGTACGAAGAAACCAATCCATTGCAAGATCATTGACTCAATATTCTCCTCAGTAGATTTTCTTTCTGAGACGGTCCCTTAAAAAAATAACTTACAAAAATGGATGCAGTTAGATTTTTTAAAAAATCCACTTAAATAATTAAATTCTCTCGCAAAAATATATAAATATTTTCTAAAAATATTTGCTGAGCAAGCACAATAATTCAAAAGTCTGAACTGTCTATAGTTCTCCACCATGGCCATCATTTCCTCGTTCTTTCTCAGAGTTTTCTTCTTCACCAGTTTCTTTATCAGGAAGTGATTCACCACCTTCTTCACCTTCGGAATTTTTAGTTCCACCTGTTCCAGTTGACATGTCTTTCCCTCCTGATTCAACAAATCGAATAAAATCTTCTAAGGTACGTCCTCCACTGTAATCAACAACCTAAACATAATAAGTAAAAATAATAATAAAATTGCATGACCATTATTTACTCTTATTTTGACCTCTGTTTTTAACGCATTCTCTTCCGATTTAAGGGTACAAAAGTTTCATTCCTTTTATTTTCGGTGAGTTCGGGAAGTCAAACTTCCTTAGGGACCATCTCAAAATTTTGCTTCAAAACCAATTTTCTTTGTTGCGGTTAAATCAACTAAAATTCACAAAATTCAACAAAAAAATGTATCTTTACGGAAGTGTGTTAGGTCAATGAGTTTGCCATGGATTGGTTTCTTCTGTACGAAGAAACCAATCCATTGCAAGATCGTTGATTCAGTACTCTCCTCTGTAGATTTTATTTTTGAAACGGTCCCTTACTAGGCAATTAATAATAGTTGGGTAACTGGTCAACCTCGTTCTTAGGGCTTTTTTCCGCTTTTTGAAGGAGAGAGACGGCGGCGTCTTTCCCTTCAAAAAGCAGAAAGAAGCTCTGGGAACGAGGTTGGTATCTGGTTGCAAGAAATTATTGTTTAAACCAGGTTTACTATCGTATTAAAAACAAATTAACAATAAAAGCACTTACAGATCCGTCTTTAGCGAAATATTTTAACGTTGGAAAATCTTCTACATTGAAATTTTCTACAGCGTTTGATGAGAAATCTATCTTAGCAATAACGTTATCAGCGCTATCTTTATATTTTTCTCCTAATTTGTCCCAGATAGGAGCAAGTTGTTCACAATCGTCACAATATGGTGTATCTAATAATGACAAAAATAAAAGATTTTACTTAAATCTACCAAACCGAACATAACATATATACACAATCAATTCGAGGCTTGTACAGATAAAAAGCTTTATTAGAACAGAAACATCCAGAAAACCGTAAAACTGAACATGAAACAGCTTTGTTTGGTCCAAAAGAAAGAATCCACGACATTGCATATAACGAAATCGATGAAGAGCTAGTATTGAAAATGGCAACAATCACAAAAGGAGGGTCTGGCCCATCCGGAATGGATGCAGAAGGATGGAGACGGATATTAACATCTTCCCAATATGGAACAACCAATTCTGATCTTCGAAAGAGCTTTGCCGAATTCATTCGTAAATTATGCATCGTTGAAATAGAAGTAAATGCAAACGAAAATACACCAATCGATGCTTTCTTAGCTTGCCGATTAATTCCTTTGAACAAAAATCCTGGTTTAAGACCAATAGGAGTTGGTGAAGTACTTCGTAGAATCGCAGGAAAATGTATCATGTCTATTGCTAAGGACCATATCACAAAAGCCACTGGTGCCCTGCAAGTGTGCGCTGGTCAAGAAGCAGGAGCAGAAGCAGCAATCCATTCGATGCATGATATCTTTGAAAATCCTGATACTGAAGCCGTTTTGCTAATTGACGCTGAAAATGCATTTAATTCGATAAATCGTAACACAATGCTTCAAAATATATCGATATTATGTCCGATTATTTCTACTTTTGTTATCAACTGCTACTGCGTACCCTCACATTTATATGTGATTGGAGGAGTCGACATTAAATCTAAAGAAGGAACCACCCAAGGAGATCCGGTGGCTATGGCGGCTTATTCACTTGGATTAACACCATTGCTTAAAAGCCTGTTAGAACTGACTAAAGAAGACACCGATGAAATCGCTGAAATTGCTTTTGCAGACGATATAACAGTGGCAGGAAAAATCCAAGGTATTAAATTTTATTGGGATCAAATAAAGTTACAAGGTCCAAAATATGGTTATTTTCCAAAAGCTTGTAAGTCATACCTAATAGTTAAATCTGAACATCTCGAATCTGCAGAATCTATATTTAATAAGTGTGAAGTAAATATTACAACCACCGGAGAACGCCATCTAGGTGCAGTGATCGGCTCTAATGAATTTAAATCATCTTATGTATCGCATCGAGTTGATGAATGGATCGAACAACTTAAGTTATTGTCGAAAATTGCCGAATCCGAACCACAATCTGCATACGCTGCTTTTGTTTCTGGTTTCAAACATAAACTTTCATATTTTATGAGAACCATTCCAGAGATTCAACACCATCTTGTCAAGTTCGAGGAAATATTGAGACACGAATTTATACCGGCTATCACTGGAGGTCGTATATGTAACGATACCGAAAGAATGTTAATGTCTTTACCTACTCGCATGGGTGGACTCGGTTTGACCGATTTTACAAAAATATCAGATATGGAATACGAAAATTCCCGAAAAATTACAAATGATTTGGTGATTGCAATAAAAGATCAAGACCCATATTTTATCGAAAATAAAGCGCAACTCAAAGCGATAAAAAACCAAATCAAAACATCAAAAGAAAAGCGATTGATCAATATACATACGTTGTTAAAACAAGAATTCAGTAATCAACAACTGCGATTAAACGAAATAAATTGCGAAAAAGGTGCATCCAGCTGGTTGAACGTTCTACCCATCCCGAATTATGGATTCGAACTAAACAAACAGCAATTTTGGGATGGCATTAGATTACGATATGGTTGGCCAATACCAAATTTGCCAACTAAATGCCCATGCGGAGCTAAGTATGACGTTCAACATGCAATGAGTTGTAAAAAGGGAGGCTTTATTTCTATTCGTCATAACGAAGTAAGAAATATAACAGCTTCTCTTTTAACAACTACTTGCCGAGATGTCTCTGTTGAACCATGTCTTACTTCAGTTTCGGGTGAGCATTTGAGCAAAGCTACCAAAGATGGCAATGAAGTACGTGCTGATATTAGCGCAAGAGATTTTTGGATAAGGGGCCAAAAAGCATTTTTAGATGTAAGGGTTTTTGATCCTAACGCTTCTAGGTACCTTAACCAAAGTCTCAGCAAATGTTATTTACGAAATGAAAAAGAAAAAAAGAACGCATATAATGAGAGAATCCTCAATATAGAACATGGTAGTTTTACAC